>PNEQ01071233.1:14051-28223 GCA_003012365.1 Medauroidea extradentata
TTTAGGGACACACACACACACACACCTAGACACACAGTTAAGTAAACACACATACAGTCACACCGATGCAGACAGGAAGGATATTTCGTAATCGTACGTTTTCCTTTGGAAAGAAAGCTAAAAATAAAGCATTGAAATCTCTCCGTCCATTTGGGAGGTACGATGCCTCAGACAGATAGACGGATCGACATAGCCGTAAATTTTTTAACGTTTCTACCTCTTGTTTGGGGGTTAAGAAGATAAAATTTTGAGATGGTGACCGATGCGAGAGCCTGCAGAAAAGCACTCCATGCTTTGTTTTCTGCTCCTTCTTAATTAAAAACGTATCGTTCAAAATAAATATGTAATATACTAAAGCATAAAATTAACTAGCAACTATTAACTGTTTTTATCACTACGCTGTCAAGATACATTAAAGGGCATTCCTAAAATATGGCTGATATTACCAGAACAAAGGCAATAAAGATTTTTTAAAGTATTTATAAATGTTGTCCATCCCGTTCCATTTATGAATTACTGAGAAACGGTGAACATAAACAATTACAATTTTTACATATTCTAAATTTAAATTACATAAAAATTTATTTTCTTGCTATGTCAATTATTACAATTTACAAGTTTATTATATATAAAAAAACTCAACTATATCCTATCAATAAAATGTGTTTAAATAACTTTAAAAACTATAGGTTGTCAGAATTCTTTATTATAAAATCAGACAGCTTAATTCCAACACATTGACTGCTTAACGCATATGCCTAGAACTCGGCCGTGTTACACGCCGGAGTGCTGCTTGACCCAGGCCCTCAAAGCAGCAACGTTAGCGTACACCCCTGGTAGGTTGGGTCGAGCGCAGCCTGCACCCCAGGACACAACACCAACCAGCTGGTTGCCGTGCACCAGAGGACCACCAGAGTCTCCCTGGCAGGTGTCCTTGCCTCCGGCCATCACACCAGCACACAACATGGTGTTGGTTATCCTGTTGGTGTAAGCTCTGTTGCAGACAGCGTGGTCGATCACTTCAACCTGCACCTGCAGGAGCTGCCTCGAAGCTGCGCCGTTCTCAGCCGTTTTACCCCAGCCGGATGTGACCACACTGACTCCTGCAGCAGGTGCTGCAGTTGCCAGAGAAATAGGCCTCACACTGGCGCTGTAAACGAAAGGTGTGGACACCTGCGAAAAAAATTAACGTACTTGCATCCTGACAGGTGACCTCATGTCGTAGTTCAGGGGAACACAGTTCTCTCCAGCGTGGAAAGCACCGAAAGTAAAACAACGAAAGCAAAGTGTTTCTAGACTATGCACTTTGAGCCTGGTGATGATCCTTTGATTGAAATTGTAACTTTGACCGACTTAATGGGTTTTATTTTGGCGCCATTTGTTAACAAAATGACAATGATTGCCTGGATGGACCAAAATGAAGGGTTAAAAACGAATTCAAATATATTCATTTCATCACATAAATAGACCTGTAAGAAACATTTTCAGTACATAAAAACTACTCCTGCTGTGAAACTATATCCGCTTTAAGGTAAAAATCTTAATTTAGGAATTAATAAGAAATATGGGGATGGTTTCAGAGACTTATAATAATTAAATTTCTTTAAAAAATGTATTTTCAAATATAACTCTATACCCGTATAGTTGTCAGATATATTCAACACATTTCCTTTTTAAAAAATTTGGGACATAACGTAAATACATGCATGTTCACATCCAAATTGCTATTTTTAATGGCACACATAGTTACGTTTTCTTAGCTTACCAATTTACGTACGTGTGGGTTTAAATAAATTAGGAATTATGTAAACATATTCCATCAGTCAGTCAGTCGGTGTTAACACCGACTGTCTAACTGACTGATATATCAAACTGCAGCCCAAACCACTGAGACTAGAATCGTGAAATTTTTTGTGTCGGTTCCACTCAGGTTATAGGCGAGCACTAAAAATTTTTTTTTTTTTTTTTTTTTTTTTTCGAAATTTGACTTCAAATGGGAAAAAAGGGATGATATGTATTTCCGAAGAAACGTCTATAGAGCTCGAACCCGACGGCCTATCATCGTAATTTTTACTTTAATAGGATACTCATAAAAATGCATATTGGCAAATTTAAGGGTTTTTCGAAATTTTAAATTAAAGGGGGTGAAAAGACCTTAAATGTTTATCCGATTAACTATCGATATCTATTGAATCCTTCGGGACAAAGAGTTGGTTATCATTTCAAAATGTTGCTTACGTAAATACCCAAAACGCAGTGTTTGAGTTTTTTTGAAATTCAATCCCCAAACAGTAAAAATAAAAAAAAGTATGTGTTTTTATAAATCGTCTATGTATTTTAAACACGATTGGCTACTTATACAAATGTCTATGACAGGACCCCGAGACGTTTCGAAATTCAACAACTAAGGGGGTGAAAATATGTGAAATGTATTTTCGATTATCCCTCCATATCTATCGAACCAATTGAGATATCGAATTGCTGTTTGCTTTAAATTAATGCTTTTGTAATTGTACCCAGTACCATTAAAACATATTTTCCGAATTTGGCAATAAACCGGTTAAAATAGGGGTAAAATATGTTTTCGATTCACAATCGATGTATATTGACCCCATTAATTTGTATATAGCGACGTGATTTTTCTTTAAGAACGATGATTACTCAACTATCTGAAAAGTAATTTCAGGAATTTTCGAAATTCCCAACCTAAGGAGGTGAAAAGTGGTAAAAAGTGGTGAAATTTATTTTTTCAATTAATCGTGGATATACCTTAAACTCAGTAGGCTAGTGTTGTGTTTTTCACGTCCACGAGACACCAATAAAGAATTCTAAAACGACATTCAAGGGTTTTTCGAAATTTACTCTCTTAGGTGGTGAAAAGACCTTGAATGTGTTTTATATAAATTTTCGGTGTACATAAAACCCGTCGAGATATACAATACATTTTTTCTTCCGGATAATGAATTCAGAAATTATCGCAAAATAGTTTTCAGATTTTTCAAAATTCGTTTTCTTAGTACTCTGCAGGGTTGATATGTGTTTTTTTTTTACTGAATGTTCGATTTTTATTCGACTGAACGGGCTAGCAATGTGATTTACACTTCAATTAGATACTTATACAAGTGTGTAACATGTGAATTTAAAATATTTCCAAATTCGACACTCAAAAGGGTGAAAAAGCACAAAATTTGTATTCTATCAACCCACAGTACCTATCTAACCAGTAGCGATATTGAGGTGTTGCTCGCGTCAGAGTGATGTTTATGTAAGTTTAAAAAAATATATGTGTAAGTTTTTTTTTTACTTTATAATAAAACAGGATTATTAGGAATAAAACTAATTTTGTAACATTCAAGGTAGACGATCCGAAAAGCAGGAACGAGCAGCGAGAAATAACCTATACAAGAGTTTCACTCTACAGTAACCTATCGAGACGTGGTGTTGAACAACCTCTATGAGCCCAGTACATAAATATTTTATTTTTTAATTAAATTTTACTGTCATAAATTATTTCGACGTTATGTGACGCAATTATTTGTTACTCAGGTCTAAATTTCGGGAGGTTCTGAGCTCGAATTCCGTTAAAAGCTGCGTGCGAATGTTCAGTTTTGACACACAAAAACAACAAAACAGATCGAATTAGTGCAATATAAATGTAGTCGTTTAGGAGTGGTAAAATTTCATATCGCTTTCCAATTAGGTTCCTCTACAACATCAACTGACATGTCGTCGGTACACTGCCAAAAGTGACTAAAGCATAAATGTTATTTTGTTAAAAAAAATATTAATAAATTGTAGATGTTAACAAAAATGATATATGTTACTATACTGTGACACAAGAGTACGAAACGACGAAGAGACCTCAAACTTTGGCAATAGTTTGTGAACAACATATACACATTCCTAGCATTTTTAGCATTTTATCTCATTTGGAAGTAAACCGACGATATATCATCTCACTAATCTCAAGTATGGGGTACCAAATACGTTTCCGCGAAGCCTTTACCCACTGAAACTTAGTAATGGCAATAAAGTTCAAATTAATATTTTGATAATATATAATTTAGGGCACCGTCACCAATGGTTGTGCAGAGGGTAAATCAGATGTTTTTCATTAGATTAACCTCTTACCTTAGGTGTCTGTAACAACCCCACAACGTCAAATTGGCAGGGCTAAATATAAGGCCCAGGCAAAGTCGCTGTTAGTGGCAGGTTCAAACTTAAGACTGCTTTCGCGTGGACAGCTATGGCTACTTATCCTGCTGCAGAATTAGTTCAACTAACCGCTTGGACATTCTAATACTTGATGACTGAAGTACCAATCTTGTGTACAAAGAGGTTTTCACATGCATCGAAGGATATGTTTATTTATTTATGTTGTCATAATTTGCATGGCCACAGTTATAACAAAACCTGCCCTCTCTACCACTGAGCCAATTAAATATAGTGATTCATTTTAGAAAGTGACGACAAATAAATGCTTACCATGTGTAGAAAATAATTAATGCATTGCAGTAGTAACATTGATTGTACTATTACACTGGAATGTCATATATTACACTTCATCAAATGACGCATTATTATATTTCCAGGAAAATTATTTTAAAACTAAACTTAACCAAAACATAATTTCAAATGATAGGAAACTATAATTTATCAATGACAGAATATTAGATAGTTTGAATTCCTTAAGAAATCAACAAAAATTTATTATGAGCGTGATTACAGAAACATTGTTACAAGAAGTCATATTACTGTTCTATCTAATTACCTTAATACTGATAAGTTTTTATAAGATCCTCATATCATAAATATATTAAATATACTCATACATATGTTCAATGTAATAGTGCACTTACCAACATACAATATTTAGAGGCTTGAAACACCAGCTGAATATCCTTATAAAGGAGATTGGGGCACGGAATGTAAAATTATTAACAGAAAAAAGGAACAAGTAACATTAGAACAATTTGGTTGGGTATTTTTCAATTTATTTGTTTTTAGAAGATACCGGTACTGAAACAGTGAGCGTTCAGTAACTACTAGCTTCTCGACGTTATAATTACTTGGTTTCATTCTAGGACAATATTTATCTGTAAATAATTTTGAAAGCTAAACCTTTTTGGGGTCATATATAACCAGATGATTGTCATAATTTAACAGTATGTTCAATATTCCGTCAATATGTTTTGTGATAAAAGTTTTATTTGAAGTACTTTTGTAATGTGGTTACGACGATATTGATATAAATGAAACCCTCTACATTATTTTTAAATCCCACTTTCAATTAACTTTCGTGTTTGAAAATAAAGGAGGAAAGAAATTCACTAGAGATCGAGAAAATGTTTCGAACATTTTCGACGTAAATTGCTGACATCTTAAAGCAAATACTTTTGGAATGATAACAAACCAATTTTACGTAATTAGTTTTAAAGTCGATGTTTAAATTTGAAAAATAGTTGTAATTTAAAACAATGTAACTGAAATTGTCGAAAACAAATTTGGGTATATAAGTAGGTTAAGATTGAGATTTATAGTTCAATAACACAAAAAAAAAATTGCAAAGTCAGCAATAATAAGATCAGGTACTAAAAACATTAAACAGTAATAATAAGATTTTATTATCAAGAAAACTGTTTGTTGGGATACCTGAGATATAAAAAATCATCCTATTAAAATTAAATTATTCCTTCACAGTGTTTTACTAAGAAAAGCCCACAAGAACTTATGCTGTAATTTATAATTACCGTAAACTAGAGTGAATATGAACACCTGGATGGATATGGACTAGTCCAGAAATAATCCCTTTGAAGACGTTACTAACCTGCCTATTTAAAAACTCAGCTTTTAAAACAGAAATTATAATCAAGCAATTTATGTAAAATGTTGTCCCTGTCTCTATCCACTCCAGTTTACGATTCTTGGTATTTCTAGTTCTTCTTTTAAATAAATATATAATGATATAACGTTTAATGTTTTTATGAACAAAACGCACAAAACCATTATAGCTTTTATATAAGTTTCCATAATACATCTAAATTTCTGTCAATGTAATTAGTGTACAAATGCAAAAACAATAATTTACTTTACCTTGAATGTTGATAGATACTTTAATACTTAAATCTTTTTAAAATTACAATATTTTTGACTATATAAGTTTTGTTCTTATTTGCCTATAATAATATTTTATATAAGCAATTAATTTTTTTATAAAAATTCATTTATTTAAGAAGCATTTGCATGTTACGGTGAATATTTTTTGGAAATGTAAACACATTAATTTGCTTATGTATTATCTATTATGAATACCAGAGTAAAGAACATAAACTATTTCACAGGTCAATTATAAAACTTATCTGTATATATGTCCATTCATATCAATTTTAAAAAATTCACTAAACAAACATAAAACACGGCATTTCTTGTTTCCATTGCTCATTCATATTTAGAAATAAAAACAATTAATAATACATTGTTAATTTAAATGTTCCCTCTTTTAAAATTGAAAGCAAAGACTTTTTGCTGAAAATAAAAACAAATTGAATTTTTTTTTCACAATGAACAAATTCGCACAGTATTTTGAAAAGGGAATGTACAAACCTTGATCAGTGATATATCAAAATCCGTAGCTGGTCTGGTGGTGTAACTTGCATGGTTGATGATCTGTGAAGCTCGATGGACAGAGCCGCCACTGTTGCGCACAGCTGAACCAACTCGAATGGATACAAACAGCACAGGGTCACTGCAAGAACACATTTTCTGTTAATGTGATTTGTCACTTTATTACGACAAACTTCTATAGTAAAAATGTTTTTGTCTTCACAGACTTCCATAGTTGCGTACGGGAAAGTACCAATCGTTGGTCTTGACAACTATACACACTTTCTATGGCTAGATGTTAAACATGCCTCAAGTTATCTATTAAAAATAAATAAAAATAAAAATGATACATGTATTACAATAACATATATTTTTAACTGTTTTATTGGTTCAAGAAAATTATTCTTAGATTTTTCCTCACAGCACGCAACATCGTTTAGATTACATGACAATTGCCGATTTATTTTCTATTTTATATGAGATTTGATATTCCAGCATACTGATGTTAGAATATCGTAGAGAGGCATCTTGAAACATATAATGCGTCACTCTAAAATGCCCGATACGACTTTATGTTGAGTAAAGTGTTCTATGTAATTCTTAAAATTTATTCATAAATACTTTTTCGCAATTAGTTGACTGTGGTGATCTGCTTCGACAGATATTATTAAGCACAGTTTGCTTATGTCTGTAATCATCGTAATTGGAATGTGGAAGGCGATTTATAAAACCAATGTTATGCTAATTACTGTAAATTACACAAAATATTTTTTTTGTGGAAATAATTATCATAAAAATATTACAGTATATTTAAGTTTCTAAAACATCTATTTAACATTTTCACGAATAATATGTGTAAATAAAACCATAATAATTGCAAGTAAACGTGTTAGAGCTAATAGCAAATATGAACAACTGCAATAAAACAGGATGATTCTAATTAAACACACCAACGTAACTGTGACAATTATACAAGTATGATTACCAAAAGGGATATCGTACACAGGATTCATTTTATAATCTACGCTGTAAAAATCTTTAATACTTGAGAAAGAAAACCTTTGGAAACCCAGTTTTCAAAGAAATTCCTAGTGAAATCAATATTGTAGTCCTTGTATAAAAATACAAAGTGTATGTTCAAAAATTTACAAGGCACAGTCTTTAAGCTGTACTTCCGATAAGAGAAAAATTAAAATATTAATGCCCGTTTTACTTTACAAATGACACTGAATTTAATGATCAAATTACAAAGGAATAAATAAATGTTACATGCAATAACTTTAAAAAAAAAAAAAAAAAAACAGGAGTAGCGAAGATTTGAAGCCACATCCCCGCCCGCACTTAGACATTGCTCATTTTACCATTTGTATTATTTTTATTAAATTATTAGGTACAATGGTAGGGCTATCGCCTTGCCATATTAAGTTGGCAAATTAAAGTAGCCCTGAGTAATTTGTACGTTACAGTTTGTTATTGTAGGGTGCATTTTTTTGATCAGCCAAGGCAGGATTATGTCAGTTCTACGTCTTTTTCGTCGGTTGACGCAACATATTTTCCTCTCCCCACTACGCTGGGAGTTGTGCAGGGCGGTGAAGAATGTTGGATACTATGGCCAATAGGGTTTCAACTTTATGTGAGGTGTACGAACTCTTCACGTCTCGTGGTAGCCAATGGGAGGAGCGGTACACAATTACGTATACGGTGCATAGGTTTATTGACAGGGTAAATGGATGCCAACAGTCTGTGCGTATGGTTTTGTAAAGGGTAAGGAGTGTAGGGGGTTCTGCGACCTCGGCAGTTGACAGAACATTTTTAGAGACGTGTGCAGAGTGGTTACGGGTGGAGGGAGTAAGGGGAAGAGTAGGAAAAAAGTTCGGTGAAATGAACGAGGTCGTAGAAGTGACCTTTACCAGTCAAAGCGAGCACAAACATGTAGTCCTGAACCCAGTTGGAAATCAAACCCCGGACACTTAGACCAGCGGTCAGGAGAGTTAACCCTGAGTCAAGTGGTCGGACACCCCTATACCACCTTAACTTCCATGGCGATTGAATTTTTTTCTATACATTCTATGCACAGTTCAGTAATAATTAATTTATTTTAATGCGTGTAATCATTATGATAGTTAACTTTATTCTAGAATATCGCTTTCCATACAATGTGATTTTTGCATAACTATGTTATTTCCAGCGAACCTATGATTTAAATTGACTACATATTTTCGTAAGTTTCTAACCAAGGAAAATCCTTATAATTATATAAACAAATAATTTTATGGAAAAATTTTTGTATAATTGCAAACGTTTGTACAACTAAAAAGAAATGCCTTGACGTTTTTGTAAAAAAAAAATACAGCACGGTAACTGTGGGTATATAATAATATAAGGAATTAATTTATAGTACTGCAAAGTTTACCTTTGTAACTTTATAAATGAATGATTTTTAAAAGAAAATATTTGTATATATTTTTTTTAGAGTGAATGTTGTGTCAAGTTATATTCGGCGGGAATCGGTCAACTTTGCCGATATCGGATTCAGACAAGATCCATTTTCAGTATTGAACTGAGGAAAAGTTGGAAAAAACGTTTATGAGCTTATGTTTTTTCTCATGTTCACGGGGTATTAAAATAACATATAAATAATCTACAGACCCAGCTGTATGAACGCCACCAAGAGGAACAAAAATGTTCCATGAGGCATATGCGTGTTCTACATATGACTGGCCACACCTAATTTGTTAAAACATGTAAATCCCTACCTTTTTTCTACTTAGACTGTGGGGTATTCAGCGCCCTTAGAGCTTCTTGATGATTTCGTGGTTGGGATCAAAAATTCTTCGTTTTTGCTTTTAAATGTTATTTTTATGATTCTACTGACGACAAGGCTATGCCTTACCATGCAACACTCAAGAGGAAATTTTGAAATCCTAGGGGACGTTTGTGCAGGCTCACATACGAACACACATGCATACAAACACAAGTCTAAAAACACGAGCACACACACGTTTATCCGCGAGGGTATGTATGACGATACGAATTACAAATTATTATTATTTTTATAACAAATTTTTTTTTTGCAGAGGATGAAACAATTAAATTTGAACAATAATTTGTGTAAAAGTTCAGTCTCAAAACAACAAACTAAATAAAAAAAAATTCCCTGTAGGTAACAAATATGTATTATAGTTGAATTCAAAGATCTTAGAGCCAAATGTTCCGAATTACTGTAATATTGTTGTTTAATATTTTTTACAATTTTGTTCTCAATTTTACAGAGTGAAATGTAAAAACTTTATTACGAATGATGAAGTAAATTTCTTGTAAAATTCAAATTTTTTTAATGTAGGTATAATTCCATCTTATCAGATATTTTACATTTTTCGGGAAAACCACTTGCAAGTATTTAACCGATTACGTGGCAGTACAAAAGATTGTGTGACAGAACTTAAGAAAACAGTCAAACTTATTTGAATTAAGTAGTTTGGGAAGGATTTAAAAAACCAACAGACCACATGGGTTGAAAAAGTAGCCATGTAATTTTTTTACTAACTATGATCTAAGATTACGTTTAATGACTACGAAGCCAATTGACAAACTGTGCTCATATTCAGATGGTAATACTTGAACCTCCTTATAGAATAATTAAATGGACTCAAAAACGTTTCTGCTAAAATAAAGCATACGTTAATAACTACATTATTTTTAATCGTGAATGTCAAACAATACTACTGCTGTAGCAAACCTGATGTATGAGTCATGTAGTAGTATCAAATTTATTGTTTCTCTCTTAATGTAGTTGGATGTACACCAAACAATAAATTAGACATTTAAAATTAGAAGTTCAACTTTGTCGTAATATTAATACTAAAGGTGTTCATTTTTCCGAAATAACTACTTAGAATTCTTTACGATTTCTTTCCTACTCAAAATTTCTATTAAAATTAAAAATAATTTGCTGGGTAAATTTTTAGAATATTTATTCATAATAAATCCTCTTGTTTCTGAAATAGCCTATACAGCCACAGAGCGTAACCTAGAAATACTCGGACTCCACACAATTACAATTTATTCCCTTTGAACAGCTTCCTGTACTACACCGATTCTGGCTTGTGATAAACCTACAAAATGAAACAATGTCTAAGGAAAAAAATGTCAAGTTATTGTGTCTTTATTACTGTGCAATAGAACCTGCATTGAAACTCCATATCAACAAATATCCATCAAAGTACACTGCGTTGAAATATAACAAAATACTAGGCAATGTTTTAAATGTATTCTCAAAATTCCCTAAGTCCTTCACTATTGCCGCTTTTTACTGGCTACAGTTGGATAGGTTTGAAATTAATTTAATATAGATAAATTGAGCTGGTAAACTTTTGCCCTAGTACATTACACTATAATATTACATTAGTACGGCTATAGTCATACTTTTAATTGCTTCTTATTTGAAACCACTTTTCTCTTTGTGTGGTTAAATTTTTAATTTCCAGATAGAAATATTTCCTCTATGTGAAATTTTCTAAAACACAGAATAAAACGAACGTAGGTATTTAACTTAATGTGAAAGATACAATTAAATATAATTATTCAACAATTGCTGTTCTCTTAATAAATTGAAATAAGTATATTTCGTTGCAGACTTTTTGAAATATCATATTTATTTACAAATCACAAAGACAAATACAGTATTTTAAATATTGTATGTATAATATGCCAAAGTAAATATTTTGTACCTTAACATTATCCAATATATGTCATTTCCGCCCTTGTTTAGAATACAAAATTTCAGTGGTTCGGATTGAAAAGATAATTCTTCGCTTAACTTTTGTATGGTAGACTTAATTTTGAAATAAATCTCGCAAGAAGTTCGTGCGTAACTCACTAACAATGCATTTAAAATATATTTAAATAATTTTTAATATGTATAGATATGTGTGGTTATTTAAAGATTTCTCATCAATTATCACAGCTGCTGTAGTCTGTAGCGATTTATTGTTGGCAAAATTGTGCCAGTAGTTCAGCGGGAACATACTGTTTGTTATCTCTAAATACTGTTTTATGTAATCACTTCATGTAGTGTCACTTACGCTACAAAATGTTTCTTGCCTTTCTATGAATCGCAAGTAGAACAGAAGCTAATGTGTCACTTCAGGTTATGTATTTACTCTCGCCATATATAATTTATTTTTGGTTTTGCGCTACCGCAGTTGGGCCTAGACGCCTAAACCAAATGTCAGAATTTAGATAATTAAAAAATGGTCATATCTGGGTGTGATGTGTGTATCGTCATGGGTCAACTTATGACGTTTTAGCTTCTAGCTGTGTTTAGAGTAGGATAGTCCTACAGAATGGTCATACGCTATTAATTTTTGTAATTCTAATTTATTATTTTTATACTCTAGCGTAAACATAAATTTAAATGTTTGTATCTAGAATTGTAACATTTAATAATTTTATGAAGTGGTTTAATTTGGACGAGTGACGCTTGGTTGCGCCACAACTCGTGGTTAGGTTGCTGGTGACTTGTGCGCGACAAGCGGCAACTATTACGCTGAGAGCCTTCAACATGACTGGTCAGATGGAAATGCGAGGCAAATTGTGTCTCGTCTCAACCTACCTGAGGACATTTGTTGTGAGGTTTGAGTACTTGTGGGTTTTCTACAATATTAAATTAGTCATTCTCAGCTGTTGTAGAAAAGGTTACGTCAGTGACAGCTTATTTTCTCGCAAGCAGAATTTCGTTCTCTGAATGAGAGACCAACAAAATGGTAACCACTCCTCGTCGTTCTGCATGCCTATTTCTATTGCAGGGACGCCCTTCAGCGATGTCGGATACGGCGTTGGATGTGAATTCTTCTTGAAAGAAGCCTCTACGTGATAAAAGGTAGGGTGTCGACCTGTATTTTTGCCCTACTGGACATGGGCGAAATTACTCTCTGTTTAAAGTGGAACCATTTGTCTGGCAAAGTAACTTTACAAATGCAAGGGTAGCCGTCTGTTAGCCTTTTGATAGTTACCCGTCACTGAGCATTAACTGTGTTAGACGCTATATTAAATGTAAGTTTGTATCCCAAAACAATTGCGATAAGTATGTTGAGTAAATGTTAATAAGCGATGCAAGTTACATTATTTGACAGTAGACCTCAACGTTACATATTTGAACTGTCCAGAAATAATTTGGGTTGGGATTTAAATGTGCTGTGCCATGTATTACAATCTAAAAAAAAAAAAATTGTAAAATTTACAAGGATTTTCTTTGTACTTCTACACGTCCTTGTAAAAGTACAAAGATATTCTTTGTAAAATCTTTAGTTTATGAAGTTACACATGTAAGCTTTGTACTACCACAAAGGAATTCTTTGTAACTAAACCAACAGTTCCTGCACAGTAAATTATTATTTTGTAAAATTTGACAAGGCACTTCTTTGCAGTTGTACAAACTTTTGTGCACGTTGAAAAATTTGCCATGTAAAATTATTTGTTTATAATGTTCAAATTATTTTGTTAGTAAATAAAAATGTTAAGCAAAAATGTGTATCGTACAAAAATTGTAGGTTCGCCGGAAATTTCTTATGCAAAGATCACAACTTCAGAAAATTATTTTTCTGGAATAATGTGAATGTTTATATTAATTGCTTACTGAATTCTACATTGAATGTATACCAACAAATACAGGCAGAATTAACGATGGTCTAGTGATACGATGAGTAGTTTCTGAGCATGGGGCGAGTGGTTCGAAACTTAGCACCTCACGAGATTTTTGTTTCTCAAAATAATTTCATGCATATCTCCTTTATTCAAAAGTTCTTTAATAAATAAGTTCTGTGTTATTTATGAAGTACAATGAACATTATTTTTTTCCCCACATTGAAAGTACAGCTACAAGGCTAGTCCTTGTAATTAAAAAAAAACATGTACTTTGTATTTTATTACAAGAACAACCGTTGTAGATTTACAGGGATATTATTTGGCAACTGGGCTTCCAAGGATGTTATTTGTAAATTACAAAAAAAATTGTTACAGTGTACATATCAGAGGGAGGCATTCTTGAAATCCACAGCCCTATAAGCTGGAGGTCATAGGGGGATACATTAAACACTGTTGTATTAAAGCAGATCTATTACATTTCTAAGAATAAATTAATGTTAAAGAAAATATATTTCAATAAATGTTTTGTGTGCCAAAATATTGAGAAAACAATTTCATAACTTGTGAAATTGTGTAAATTTAACCTTTTATTACAGACTATCTGGGGTTTCCACAACTACGTTTGCGGGGTTTCCGATTTAAGGTGAGAAAATTTCTGTAACAAAAGTTTCGACAAGTGCTAAATGGGGCAAAATTATGGTAAGTGTAATAAATGTACTATAAACTGACGTGAACCAGTCGTCCACGTATCTTGCTCAGACCGTTTGTCCTGCTACAATTCGCCCACTACCCTGGCATCAGGTACACCAGATGCGGATATGCTAATTATCGGCCGCACCGCTAATTAGTATATCTCCCGGGGCACCTCAGATATTAGCTAGGGTGAGTGAAAGTGCGCAAATGTGATACAGACAGGCGGAAATA
>PNEQ01071234.1:0-28124 GCA_003012365.1 Medauroidea extradentata
TTTCTCTCGGCTAACTGAAATGCTAACGAGCGTAAGTCTTCCATTGTTAAACCAAACAGTCTACTTTCCATAGATTTTAAGTAGTCAGCTTATTCAATCTCTGTTCTCGGGTGAATACATTACGATATTTTCTTTCAGATTTGTCTGTTTTATTTATAATCAACACAATTTTTTTTAAATACCGTTTAAAAATGGTTTTCGGCACATTGAACTGTTGTGATGTCTTCAAATATCCCATTTCTCCGGAAATAACAGCTTACATTGCAAATTCCGTATATTGTGTATCAGATTTTTGTCTGTCTGTTTTTCTTTCGTAATTCCGAACCATCTGTAACTGACAAACATAATTAAATTTAGCGTAACATTTTTAACGGCAGAACGGGATAGTGTCCCGTTCTGCCCCATCCCATTCTGCCCCAAGTGCCGTGTTTAGGTTAGAGATTTTTTTCAGCATCAACACATTGCCAGGTCAAACAAACCACTACACTACAGAAATCCCTTAAACACGTGCTTTACGCAAATATTAGGTTTAAAAATTTATAAGGTGCTAAATGTTGGCTTACCTCTGACGTAATAGCATTAAAAGTTACAACAAATTGATTAAAAACTTTCAAAACACCACACCACTAACGAATACGTTGGAAACTGCAACCAAATGGTTGCAACGGCCGCGCGCTGCTTCATTCTTGTAGTTGCATACCATTCCGCTTGGTTACAGCACTCTGCAGACGACAAATCAGGGTTATCCCGTTCTGCCCCACTATCCCATTCTGCCCCGGCTTCCGCTATGCCACCTGTGGAGCTATATTATATTATTTTGATGAAATTTCAATTTTTTAATAATCGTATTCATGTTCCAGTATCAAAACTTCGACCCTGGTAACAGAGATACTACTTTTGTCTTTGCTCCAAAAAAGTTTTACTGTCATATGAATGTTATCCTTCGAACAATTAGAGTAAACAAATCATCCTGAAGTGGTGCTAATTCGTTAATTAGGGACGCTTCTTAAACAACTGCTGTCAACACGTTGCATGTTGGTAAATAAGTAGTGTACGGTGAGAGTAAAGCATCACATTCCAGAATTTCAGGATATGTGCACTGTGTACAATGTAAATAATTATTTGTAAATTTAACGTACCGATGTATACGAGTGTTATGAAGTTACCGTGTGATATAAAATTATCTCGCACACATCAAAAGTAGCGTTCTTTATATATATATATATATATATATATATATATATATATATATATATATATAACAGCCAAACATTTGCTCTATTTAGTAGCTTGAAGTACGGCAAATGTTCTATACTCTACATGAGTTAGAAACGTCCCATCTTCTTAAGAAGTTTTTCTACAGTAAAATTTATATTTTCACGAATTACTTGGAGTAGTTAGACTGCGTACTTTCGCTCGACTCAAAGACGTATTAAATTGAAAATCTGAATAAAACCGAACATTAATACTTACGTCTCCATTTACGGACGCAGATAAAATATATTTTGGAATATTATGTTTAAAATTCAATTTTCACAGGTAACCGTGAACTGTCTCTATTAGTTTGCTGTTGTTTAGGTCTCATTTTCTCAGGTGTGCAATTTTACAGACTTAAAGCGATATTCAGCCTATCAGTCACAGGACATACTTGTCCTCCCTTACCGAAGTGTTAACTGTCACGCACGCCAATGAGAGGTGTTGGTGTTGCAGGCCGTCATCGACGCAGGAGGACTGCGAGCAGTGGGACAGGGAGTACATGTCCGCCGAGCATGTGGGCTCTCTGAGAGGAGAGAGGAACTGTGCCCAGATGTACCCGGAGTGTCCTGTCAGCCTGCTGCAGATGGTCACACAGCACGACGAGGACTTGACGCCTCAGCAAGTGGGTCGCTTCTTCGGCGGCTGACTGCCACACCACACCTCTCAGGCCTGAAACTACACCGGCCGTCAATAACTCCTGGGGACGTGTTATTCATCATACTCCAGATGCTACCAGTGTCTCAACATGCAGTCGAGGTCACACACCCTGAACCCCTCATCGTGGAAACTGTTCCAAAGATAAATCCAACTCTCCAAAAACAAATAGCCTATTATTAGACACTGGAAAAAATCTCTGGTTCACTGACCTGTAGGCTCGCCTCCAAGACTGTATGTGTATTCAATCAGACAGCAGCTGTTCATTGACTGTTCTCTGACATAGCGATTATAAATTATTGGTTTTGCATTTAGTTGATTCTTTATTATTTGCTTAGCATTCTCCAAGTGGTGTCAAATAAGTCAAGGACAATGGCAAAAGTTACACAAACTTACAGATATTTGAAATCTAGCTTGTGCTTACAAGAAAACGCGAATTTTTTCAGGTCCCTACCTGTTATTGATATAGCAAGTGATTTTCGGTCAAAACAATTTTGTACCAACATGTTTCAGTGCCCTACGGGAACTTCTGCAGTTCTGTTTAATGGCTATTGTCATGTGCGTTTTGCAGAGGTGTCGCTCATTGGACCGTGCCAAAGAGAGTATGGTATCTGAGACACCACTCGTCTAGTAGAGCTCCAAGACACTGCCTGTCAACAACACATCCAGTCATTGTCGACGAGCAAGAGTTGTATCTGTACACGCAAGACATTGAAAGAAGTTGGTACAAAACTCGTTTCACCAATATGGTTTCTGTGGCTGAACTTCACTGATAGCTAAATACTGGAAAATTCGGGAATTCATTCCCCGATGATACAGGATCCAAAAGCTTGTTCGTACTTATTGCTTTGAGATTGGGTCACAAATTATTGTACACGCCCTACAGAATCGTTAATATCCGAAAATGTACTAACAAATAATACAGTTCTGGTCCGTGCCTAAGATACGCATTTCAATAAATGCATATTTCATGCCATATGATGGATGATACCCCTTATCCACTCTACCTCTAGGAAATTGTTATCATTTCATTCTAGTATTTTACTAGTAAGTAGAAACGTATTTTAATTTTAGTTGACAAATATTTCACTACTTGGTGTGGTCGATTTGTATTTCTATGTACAGATTGGCCTGCTGGTGTTGGGGAATAAAGCGCATCTCTGCAGAGATGACTGACTAACTGACAAGAAGCTGACTGACTGACTGACTGACAAGACTGACTGACTGACAAGATGACTGACTGACAAGAAGCAAAACTGAAGCACAATTTATTGTTCAAGTGGCTGTGTTTCTCAGTACACTTGTACCACAGTCAAACTAAGCATTTGGCTGTGCAAGGTATAAAGTTTAGGGATTTGATTGGGGCTAGCGTACAGAGAAATGAGGGCTTCGCTGGTCCATCACAGTTGGTTGCTTTACATACGCAGTAGTAGTAGGGGTTTGACTTCCATAGTTGAAGTAGAACGACCATCATTTATAAAACCTGGAACACACTACCCATAATTCAGTACAGAATCCCGTATCTATTTCAGTGCAAGTAGCACTGTGACTGTGTGAACGCTAGAAGCAGCCAGAATTCCGTACTTAATTTGACCAATATAACACGTCCTATTTTACACTATATTTTACGCGCATACTGTTCCAGCTACCGCGCATGCAAAGAACGCATACAGGGTTGCCAATATGCTTTGAGTAGAAATAAATTGTTTTCTACTGAACACAACACTGTCGGATTTTCCGGAACCTAAAATGGACGGTGCTATGTATCAGTAGACCAAGCGACAATTGCTGGTTCGGTATAAAATATTTTTCCGCTTTGAAACGGTCTTATGAAAAGTATTTTACTCCTTTATCGTGTGGTTACGAATAATAGATTTATAAGACTAACATAATCTTTGTAAGATTGTTATAATTCCGAAAAACTTACAGTATGTTTAACTGATAACATAATATTTTTGCATAGCCTATAGATGCATAGCACCATCCAATAATACAAGATAGTTTCAGTTATTTGTAACAACACGCGTGTATTTAATGTGTATCGTGTGTTCGGAATTCTACAGTTATGCTTTATGGAATGTAGCGACCAACATCAGAAATATATTTCTCTACTTTGCATGACTCCCGAAACTTATTCGAAAACAGTGACAGTGTTGTAAAGTATTCAAAAGTTTTGCTACATAACTTTGTTATTAATTCTCAATATAAATTTATGAACAGAATTAAGTAAGAAATTGAATAGACGTTCAAAGATGTTTTGTGCTGGGTCGGAGAGTTGTTGGTATCTTGTACGACAGCAGATGTGCACGATTACTTTTTTGCTTTGTACAGTATTTCACAAAGTAACTCAACAGTACTCTGCACTGTGTGCAGCGGGTGACTGACGAGGCATGTTCTGGTCACTTACCTCACTCCGCCAAAGCATTTCACGTGCAACGATATTTTCTCTACTTATTTTACACTGTCAGTAAAGTTCTTTGAAACTTTCGGCTTATATAAATTCTCACTTTTAACTCATTATAACGGAATTGCATCAACTCCGGGTTTCAGGCAACAAATTTGGCAAAAATTAAAAAATAATAATAATAATACGTATATGAACTGTCCCTACACAGACTGCGTGGTTCGTGTACTAAGGACACAAAAAGAAAACAATATTTAGTCAGGAAATTTAGTAATCATGACAGTTGTAACTATTTTTAAGTTGTCGCTTTTTTTGTCGTTATACACCACAGCATCCTTAAAACAATGCAACGAGTCGATGTCATCACATAACACGTTACTTAATGCTTGGAATTAAGTATGATTTAATGTAATGACGTCATCAACCCAGACACTTGTGATCTAAGCGTACTATATCGTTTTACTTGTGTTCGCAATCCCCTACAGCGTGATAAAGAGATTTAAACGTTATTAAGGGACGTACTTTATAGTATGTACATATGCACGTGGTCCCTGTTGACATTGTTGTATGTATACACATACATGCACACACATATGTGTATATGTTTGTGTGTCTGTATTGCGATGTACGGCATGCAATAAAAAAAATTAATAATTGATATTATGTAATTGCTCACAATATATAGACTATTAAAGTTGTTATTTATAATGGTACTTTTGAACTATTCTTGCAATAATGCAGTGGAGGCAAGTTACAAACTAAAGAAATATTTTGGACATATGCCACTGCAGAAAATGGCGAGTCACATAATTTGGCGGGACAGAAGAGGAGGTTCAGAGTATATAAACCCCTTGTTTTCCAGCGCCCACACTCAGTCTGCAGGTGCTCCTCGGACTGTGTATGTGCCTGAAGACGAAGACACATTGTAGTCTCCGAAACGTCGCACTTTGTTTTGTCGCAAGGAGACCATTGTGTTCGTCTGTGTTTTTCTTTGTACTACTGTCCACAGTTACTGTGTTATTTGCATTCGTTCGCTTTCCTCAAGGTGTCTTGGTTTCCTCTGCGTCGTCTACATCCAGTTTTTTTATTGTTCGTTTTGATTTATCTGTTTGTTGTTGTAATTATATTTATTTTTACGTCTGTTGATTAAAACTGTTCATTTTGTTGAATAATCTGAATTATTGATTAATTTTTCCTTTGTTTATTTTTGGTGCTTGGGTGTTCGTTTCTGTTCATTTATTTTCTTGTAACTCTTTGACTGAATTCCTTGTGGAATTGTATATGTTTACCTATGTTTGCCAGTTGCAAACAAAGTCCTTTTGTTTGTTTACTTGTATGTGTGTGTGTGTATTCTCTGGCTTTCTGTGAGGCACAATTTGCTTCAATTGAGATGTATTATGTATTTTGTATTTGAGGCATACACATATGTGTGAATAAATAATATCCATTGCGTATGGTACCAAGGCAGTGACAAGTAGGAAGAGGATTGTTTCAACAGTTTTAAAATATAATTGTCAATGAAAATAGCTCATTGTTCCTTATCCGGATCATGCGAGCACTGTGGTGTAGTGACCAGACCACTTCTGTTGCACCTTGACCGATCTGGGTTACATTTACTGTAAAACAAATACGTGTCAAACTACACCTTCAATTCATGGGTAATTTTATATATTTTATGAGTAATTAAAAAAACTATATTATGTGACATTTTACACAAATGTTTCCAGGAATAGAATTCAGGCAACACGTTCCTACCGAAAATACCTACAATCTGCATCTTAACAAACATGCACGTGTTAAATTACATATTTTTCTGAATGTGTAAAAAACGCATCAGTGTAGAGTAGTTTTTTTCTACTGACGTAGTTTTTTAACGGTACTGTCATATAAATGCCTTCACGGTTGTTAATTCTTAATAGTTATATTGAGTAATTTTACACCTGCAATAATCATGTAGATGTACGTTTATATCTCAGTAGAAAAACACAAATTGTGGAGTCGTTTATTGTAACGGTTTTTTGTGTGTTTAATTTACTATTTAAACGCTTTTATATCAGTTAGATCTTAAGTGTTATGAAGAGTAATTACACAGCTTTATTGTATACATTTTTATTTACAAATTTAGGAGGAAAACAGTGAATCATTTATCAGTTAATGTCCGTGAAATTTTTAAATTCTCTACATAACGCATAAATGAAGCTAGAATCACTATATTATAAAGGCCCTATCATATTCAAGTTTGGGTTTGAAATAAATGCGTGTCGTGATAAACAATAGCTTAAACACTTAAGTCCTGGTTACATCACAGACACATTATCTTTGATTTTTTGGTAAGTAATGTTAGCGTTGATACATAAATATGGGTGTGTAAGTTTCTGCTCCAAGTTTATAACTCCAAATAGACAAAGTATGACAAATATCAGAATTGTTAGATAACAAGTTGTCAAATATTGTGCTTGAAAGTTACAAAAAATATTATTTTTTTCGTATTATTAATTGTTCAACGTACCATGCAAATAATTGAATGTATTTTAAACTTACGTTTTGTAGTATTTTATTTTCATTTGAAACCAGTATCAGACAGCAATAGTAGACCCTACGAAAATTAAAAAAAAAAAAAAAAGGACTATGTTCAAGCTAGATTTTATATGTGAACGTTGGTGTCTTAGGCCCCAGTAGAAATTCTAAAAATTTCCGGTTGGTTTAATGCACTCTAAATTCGCAGTCATGTATATACTTCAACAGCATTAAAGAAAGTAAATGAAACAGTTAGGAAGGTTTTTCTTTTACATCTTGCACTTGTAAAATTACGATAACACTCGCCATCTATTTTTACCTGACGGCATTTGTAATTCGGCGCAAGCATCATTTACAGGTAGTGATTCAGTTGCCGGCTAGTTTACAAATATGGCTGGTATATTTACCGTGACGAATTGTGAAACTACAAAAACAACGTTAGTGTTAAAATACACTCACGGTGGTGGAAACACTTATGACACGTAAAGTGTGTGAAAATTAACACACACACACACACACACACATATATATATATATATATATATATATATATATATATATATATATATATATATATCGCCTGCCACTATCAAATGTACACTGTAAAAATTATTTGTAAATTTACCAAACCGGTGTATAGAAATGTTAATGAAGTACGTATGGTAAAATTTTTCCCACACAAAAATTGCAAATAATCTATACAATTTTAGGAAACAGTGAAATGTATACTTCAGAATTAAATGGTAGCAACGCTAGGCTATTGATTTATTTAAAAGCTGAAAAATTGGATGTGTCTCTTTCTGTATATGGATTAAAAGCGCCCGTTCATATTCAGGAAGTTTTTTTTACGGTAAGCAGCGACTGCAGAAATTATAAATAGGTCCCGTAGTGTCTATAAGGGGACTTTCCTTAAGATGTTGATTTATACATAACTATATTAATTATTATGAAAAGTTTATGTGAAGCATAAAGTTGGGGATCTGCAAATGTCATGATATTATATAACATCAGACTGGACTTCAGATAACTATATTCTCATCTGGCTTCTGCTCACTAACCTGTAGATCGGGTATACATAAATATGAAGGATCGGAGCCAACAACGTCACGGAGGCCAGTCAATTCTAACCTAATCTATTGCCAAATAATATCGCGAAATTTACACATCTACATAAAGTGTGTCTTTGCGGCTATTTTTATATCTTAGTGTGGTTTGTTTATCGTTACTTTCGTGATATGTGTTATCATGACTGAGAGAAACTAATTGATTTTTGATTTGTCTCACAATAGGAAATATGGACGGCGTTTAGCTGACTTTTAAGCGTAAAGAACTCTATTCTATAAGTAATGCTACGTGCCATTGATGTGTCAGAATTCATAATTTAATTATAAAAGTTACAGCAATATAAAAAATTCATAATCTCCAGAAAATACTCCGTCTATTGCTAGTCCCCCAACTTCAGGTTGTGTCTGTCTACAGCTGTACTACCACGTCTTATCCCCGCGGGCTAGGTTTTATAGATGCCCACACAACTCGAGTTATTCCCACAAGTACATTGCAAAAAACTTACGAAAACCTGTTAACCAGTAACAATCTACCTTCGAGAAAATAGTGAGCGGGAATCTTACTGGACGATGCAGTTGGTCAGAAGGGTTTCCAGGTATCTGTAGTTTCCCTTATCCATTTCATTCCTACAACTCCACAAATTATTATTTCTAACGCTAGAATTCAACCCGATAAAACCTGC
Organism: Medauroidea extradentata; assembly: GCA_003012365.1. NCBI lineage: Eukaryota > Metazoa > Arthropoda > Insecta > Phasmatodea > Phasmatidae > Medauroidea > Medauroidea extradentata. The sequence goes on from PNEQ01071234.1 coordinate 8,580, forward strand.
CGACAGCATCGAACGACTCAACATACGTGTCGATCAAGCAGACTGAGATTTCAGTACTACTGCATTCAGAAGGTGGGGTTAGCTCTAACCACGATTGGTTTGAGTTTGAGCAACAACGCAAGAATACACCAGAAGTTGCCAGCGTATCTAATAAACATACTTTCCTCAACGTGGGTGTAAATGTACTTTAAATGTAAAAATCTGTCACGTATCTACAATCGTACCTTACCAAATTATCTTAATTTTTTCTAAATATTAGGCCCTAAAGAAGTAAAGACTAGTCAAATCAATATTTGGGTATTAAAGTGTATAAACATAACATTTTCATACAATCGGTCTTGCAGTTCATATATTAGAAATTATGTATTCATGTAAGTTAGTTAAAAATCTTCGAAAGTAGCGGACGTTCATTATTAAACGTAACATGGACAAACTACGTTAAATTCACGTTCCCTTACTAGGTTATGAATGACAAGCTGTATTACTGTGAACATACGCCATTGCAATATTATGTCATCCCAGAAATCTTAGAAAGAGACTGAGAAAAACAAACAACAAAATACGAAAAAAATATAAAACAAGCCGAGTTGGCTGTAGTCAACACATCCATAAACCAAAACAACAGAACATGAAAGATCCCAATAAGGAATTCGTCAACAACAGATAGTAAAGAAAAAACGATAACCAACAAAAAATGAATGTCGAAATACAAAACAAACTAATATGTAAAACCTAGGACATCAAAATTAAGACGGTACAGACAATACTGGAACGAATACAATAATGCACACAGTTTCGACTTTTATTTTTGGTTGTTTATCTTATTTTTTATTATTTGTTGTTGACTAATTCCTTATTGGGATCTTTCATGTCCTTTTATTTTGGTTTATGGACGTGTTGACTACAGCCAACTCGGCTTGTTTTATCTTTTTTCATATTTCGTTCTTTGTTTTTCTATGTCTCTTTCTAAGATTTCTGGGACAACATAATATTGCAATGACGCATATCCACAATAATACAGCTTGTCATTCTGTCCCATTGCACGAAACATTCAAAGACATTAGGTTATGAATGTTTACCTAGAGTGAATAAATTTTGTAAAATGATCCTCGTATTTTTTAAGTGATCAAAAATATTTCAAGTCTCCAACATTTCTAAAAAAACTGAATACGTTATAAACAAATATCATAACACTGATGTTGTTGTAGACCTACTAGGTACTACATGTGTACCGAGTTCGATAAAATTGTGATTATTGTTTCTTTTTTATTTTACATCTCATGTGATTTCAAACGTCACCCACTGTATTTATTTGAACACGACATGAATTAAATACATTCAAGTCATTGACCTTACATAGTACTAAATGTGTTCAAGGTATTATAAAATTTCAAAAATGGTAATAATTTTTAATATATTCCATGTGTTCAAAACTACTAAAATGTCTGGGTACAGTGATCTCATTTTGGTAGGATACTAACTAGTACAGTATAACATGTGATCATACATTTGATGCTGTATTTCTTGTGCGTAAAAACCATACATTTTGGACTAGAAATAACAACCATCTCTTATATTCAATTCACAGTATTAATGTGAAGAGATATAAAGGAACGTCAACTGATCTGACATTGTTGGAGAGGGGAGAGAGATATTCCAGCGTAGAACGGTTATGTCTAGAGAAACTGGAAAATCGCGGGAAAAGTTGACAGTTTGTAGCTCTTCGTCGTGCTGTGTGTAACTTTGTCCCGAAACTTTTCACTCTTGACCCAATTTTCAACTTCCAACATTAGTAAGATACAGATACTGCAGTCAGTGGCGGCTCGTGGGTTGTTGCCAGGTAGGGCTGCAGTTGCCAAGAGCTGTACATGGTTGTGTGCTGGTTGACTCTACAGCCACTGACACGCTGATGTGCAGGTGCCCCTTACTACTGAGTGGTCACAACACAGCATCTAGTAGCCGGCAGATAGTTCATGGTTGCTGGTCTACGGTGCGTTCATCAAGAGTGTACAGTTCCGACTACCTGCAGCCCCACCTGGCAACAACCCACCAGCCGCCAGTGACTGCAGTTCATTGGAGACTATGTTGACTTTAAATATTGTCGCGTCTTTCCAGTGCCTCTATATATGTATAGTATTTACTATATAGAGCGTCCAGGAACAAACGTATAACGGGCACACAACGTGAATCCTGGACTAAATTAGAGACGAAAATGTTAGCGGCAGAATATTATACTATGCCATTTTACGTGGACAACGTACAAGATTCTACGTTAACTTGACGTAACGAACATAATATAATACCTGGTGGACGTGAAGCACGTGGGGGGACTCACTGCGTGCAGTGTTGTCACATTGTGCACTTAAAATATCGTCGTACAATGTTTTGCCACTTATATTTTCGTCTCCAACTTTGTCCAGGATTTGAGTGATGTGCTTATTATAAGTTCGTTTCTGGACTTTCTGTATGTTATTTTTGAAGTGACGTTCTGTCATAATCGAAGGTTTCAAAATTGTTAATTTGATACTGTTTACCGAAAAAAATGCTTATTTTCCAGAATGCTTTCTCATAAAGAGAGTAAAAATATTTTCTTGGGTTGTTTCTTTTCAGTTTCTTTTAATTATGCATACTGGCTTCCGAAAACCTACATATGTAAGTAAATGATTTCGTTGCTAAATTATCTGCCATATCCTCGTCAGTTAAAGTTATAAGTATGTGATCGGCTAGTCTAAAGTTTATGAAAGATGAATTTTTATTAGGAAAAAATTAATTTCCGACCACTCGTTCTCATTTTGAAAATGCTTTCTATTTTTTTTTTAATGTAAAACTTAATTAAAGTCATGTTCCATCATATCACCGATTTTATGACAGTTATTTTTTTTATTCCTCGACGGTAAAAACAATCGAAAAACTGTTCACCAATTATGTTTCAAACCGTCTATAGTTAGTTATTATTTTTTTCTAGACAAAATATGCCATGGTTAGAACATAGAAGTAAAATATTTTTATAGGACAGATTCAAAGCTAAAAAAGCTAAAAAATATTTTTTTGCGTGGCTATCAGTTGGTGCATAGTCTATTGACGCACAACAGCCTAATGAGTCCAGCACTATTGTACATTCTTAATTTGCTCGACGGATTGCGATCTAATTAAACGTCGAAAATACAACTTTAATGCTTGTACTCCAGTATAACGTAAGTATAATTCACGCTACAATAGTAAATTCTCTTTTTTTTATTCTGCGAACTTCATAAAAGTTAAAAATAATAAAACTCATATAATGGGACTAATGTCGAGCATTAAGAATTTTCTTCATAGTTTGGCAGTTACCACTTTCTACTGTTCTGAAGTTTGCTACAAGATCTGAGGGCAAACTAAATATCGCTTTTTATGGGAGCAACGCAAAATGTACATTTTCATTACTTCTGTTTGTGCTGCATTAGAATAAAATACTCATGTACATGCAATAGAAGACCCGTTTTACTTGCTCTGCACTTGCGTTGCCCTGCGTCTGTGAAAATAACACGTAGTGATGTTTGGTCGGGGCCTTGATCTATTTTGATCATTAACGTGACTGTCGTTACGCAATAAATCTCGCCAAGAAGCATATATGGGCTTACCACACGAAAATTCTCCATGGAAAAATTAGTCAGAAAGCTGATGTTCGAACCAATACCTTAAATAAGACATTTAGTTCAAGTCATTCACTTTTCCAACGAAGAATGTTTCGTTACATGCATTAAACAACGAAATCACACAATTTTCTGTCGAATCGCTTTTCGATGCTAATGTGTACATGGTTCAAAACTTCTATAAATTATCCTTAGTAAGTAAAAGTATGCTGTGTTTCTGGGTGGACGTCCAAATTCTTGCTTATACAAGCCTTTTGTTTTGTTAGCTCTTGAATGTTCAGGCGTTCGCAGAGTTTATCTTCAGTATTTTTTGATGTCTGAATCTGAGATTGGCAACATTCCGTAAATCATACATTCTTAAGCGAAACGTCTGACCTCAGCTTCCTTACGCAGAGTAGCACTGGAAATATTATCCGCATATTTACGCGGGGAAACTAGTAAACTAATCAAGTATCAAAACATTTGCCATTGGCCTACTAATACCTGAAGAAGAGTGTCGTAAATGTTTTAAGTAATTTGCTTAAAATTCTAACGTAACGAAAAAATACATATTATTTCAGGCAAAAGTTTTGTTTTGACACACACGAACTTCGGAGTCATCATTAACTAAATATTTTCTAATTTTACGAAAAAAAAATCTTTTGAGACATGTTTGTCATGAAATAATTTAATTAAAAATGTATGCACATCGGCTAGAAAATGTGTAGCCTTATTCTGTGTCTGTAGAGCCATTGATTTATGACGTAAATAATTTTGTACCAACTTGTTACAATTATTTACTTGTACACCTGCAGAATACTTCATGGTTAAATTATACCGTGAATTTGTGCAGAGGCATCGTTCATTAGACTTTGCCAAACATAAACGTTTTCATGAGACATCACACGTCTGTGATTTGCCGGTAGAATTCCTAGACGTTGAGGATTGAAAACATCCAATCAATGACCACGAAGCAGAGCTGCAGATGTGCACATAACCATAAGACATTAAGAGGAGTCTTCGCAGGTGTCGAATTTCCACCTTTGACGCTTGGGTAGCGATAAGAGCCAGTGTCCCACGCTTGGCGAGAAGAATATCGTCTCAGTTCGCAGCGCGCCAAACTGGGCGTGCAAGGTTTTCCTTTTAGTCTTTTTCCTAAAGGACTTTAAACGGTGACCACACATTTTATTTTTGGATAGTATGAAGTAGAGAGCAATGCACGCCTCTCGCTTTGCAATTAACGAATTCAGCTAATATTTTCGGAGAATGGCAGTCTTAAAAAACCATTGTTAGCAATTTTGAGACGCTCGAAATTCATGTTTCCAACAAGCGTGCTGAATGTTTTAAAACATAGAAGTATAGTTTCAAGTGTGTGTTCTTTTCTTATATAAACATAATAAAAATAAGTTAAGGGGTTTCTCGTAAAATAGAATACGCGTGACACGCTGCAACGCCGTCTTTCCAACAGGCCAGGACTCCACTTAAAACAAATTGTAGCGTCAATCTATATTGGCTACAAAAAACAACAAAGGATTGAAATTGACGTATAATTATACAAAAAATATGCAAAAAAACCAGTTGTAAGTTGTGAAAATTACACCTCTTTCGGTGTATTAACGAGAATTCCACAACATATTAAATAATGAGGTGAATGATACCCAAGTCCCAGTAGGCAAGGTCATAAGTTGTGACTTCATGTTGTTCTAATAAAATTTTTTTATCTACCGTGTTTTTTGCATGATGGCTTATCAAAGACGAAACATGTGTAACGACACTAAAACCAACTAATTTACCGAATTGAAATAATTCACACTGAATATCGATGTTTTGAGCTACAAGGTTTCATAACTTAACCACAAAATGAAACATTTAAATATATATATATATATACATACATCATGTTTTAAAATCTTGAATTTTTAAACTTTTTATTTCGTATTTATTTTATGTCTTGTAGACAAAAAATATACATAGGATCTAAATTTAGTCACAATTTATGGCTCAGAAAATATCAGGTAGAGATATAATGATAAAAACTTAATGATGAATCGGCTTAAATTGCACGTATAATAAAAGCCAGAAGCCTTTATATCAATTCCGTAATATTGTTTTTACTTCTATATTTCAGATTTTTTGAACGCAAATTCTTTTAGAAAAAAATTTGTTTACACATTGCATTGCGTTAAGGGTACCTTCAGCTGCTGTTAGTAGTTTTCTGCAATTCAATTACTTTCATAGGTTATAGTTACCAGGCAAAATTGTTACAAATAACTGCAAATTTCTGAAAAATATGTTGTCACTTTTCACACATGTACCGTCATGAGACGAGTCACTAAGATTATTTCTACTACAGATTAGAAACAAAATGGGGTTTCTTGTGGGAGAGTTTGGCACAGGGAACAATTCTACCACGAGTTGCGTTGCTATCACTAACGGGTCTAATGAAGTACGAGACCGTATTAGGATTAAATGGAACTAGGTTCGGAAATGAGAGGAGTTATTTAATTTAATAATTACTAGAGACCGGAAAAATTCGCTGGTTCACTTACCTGTAAGCCAGTCTTCAAGAATATCTGTGAACTCATACAACAATAGCTGTTCGTTAGCTGCTTGCTAACGCAGTGAAATGGACCTGCATTTACTTACACTGTTATTATTGGCTCATCGACCTCAAGGTGGTGTCAAATAAGTCAACGACCACTCGTGAAAGTAGCACGAACTACAGTTGTTGGAATTTTAGCTTGTGCCTGAAAGGTAACGCGAATTTTCAGGTATCTATTAATGACATTTGTAGAATGAAAAACAAAAAAAATTTCGGTTTTAAATTATCAACGTCATGTAACTTAAAACTCAGGAAAGCTCTGTAATTGGTCAGTTCACACTTCTTACCTATATCAGTGCTCAAGTGACAGAAATGTTCCCTGTACCACACTTTAAACATTGACAGGTCCAACCTGTTGTAGAATTAACCTTAGGTGGCAGTAAAAGGGTTAAAATAACCCTTGTTGACAGAGTTGCCACATCGGAGGCCTCGGCCTCGCGCTATAAGACGCTTGTGAAAATTCACTCGCTGGAGTAGGGTAGGTTATCTCAGTCACGTGTCCAAGTTTTGTTGACTACTAGGATTTGCTGAACGCTTGCAATGTTGTTCGAGGTTTTAAGAAGACGCTAGTACGAAAAAAATGCCAACATATTTTCTACTTGATAAATGTTTTGCTAAATGCTACATCAACGGTTTCCTTATATTTTTACACGTTATTATATTTACATTTAATATTAGCCGCAGTAGTTGATCGAGAGGCCTTCAGTTGAAATTTGGAACACGGGTAAACTTCCATGAGGTGAAACGTTTACTGTCCTACACTACCCTCATGAATTTTCTTTAGCGCTTATGAGCGGTCTGTGAAGTTGAAATATGTTTGCAAGATCGCATTAACCCTCGATCTGTGCGGAACATAGTGGAACTCTGGCGCGGGAGAAATATGTGGGAATATCTGTAGGTACATGACGTCGCAGGATCGCATACATGCATGTGGTGTGATCAGGACGCGCGGTTAACGTTTTCCGATGCGAGCCCCGGGCGCAGCTGCGCCTCTTTGGCGGCGAGGATGTCGCTGCCACCCGGCAGGAATGTCGCCTTCCCTCCCCGCTATATGTCGTTGGCATGTCGTCCGATATATCGGCCAGCACCACTGGCGCCTGAAGTTAGTCTCCTGCTGCGTGGCTAAGGTTATGTCTACTACAGGTTAGAATGAAAATGTGCCTGCTTATATAAAGAGTTTGTCACAGCGAACATTTCTGCCACTAGTTTCGTTGCAATCGCATGTGGACCAGAAAAATACGAAACCGTAGTAAAATTAACTTTAAATAGGCTAGAAAATAACATAAGTAACTTAACTTAATTTTAAAGATAAAATAATCAATTTCGAGTTATAAATTATCAACTTTATGTAATTTTAAATTCAGGGAAGTTCTGTAATTGGTCAGTTTGCACCCATTAGCGACACCAGAGCTCAAGTGGCAGATATATTTCCTGTGACGAACTTATAACATTGATCTTTCTAGCATGTACTAGAATTAACCTTAGTATGGCGTAACCGAAACTAGGAAATGCATGTTTCACTCGGTTGTTTACAAGTTAAACAACCACAATACATGTGGCGATTCAATTTACGTCAAGGCCATTATACATTATTTCTACTGCATTTATGATAGCTATTGTTTCATTTCTAAAGGAGAGTAGATATTGAAAAACTCTTCAACTGTTCTGTAAACAATTGTCTTTACTATGTTGTCTAATTTCTTTCACACAAAAATTTACATATTTGGTGAGTTATTTCATTAATGAGAATTAACTTAATGACATTTTTAACTAAACCATGGCATATTTTGTCTAGAAAAAAATAATAACTAACTATAGACGGTTTGAAACATAATTGGTGAACAGTTTTTCGATTGTTTTTACCGTCGAGGAATAAAAAAAATAACTGTCATAAAATCGGTGATATGATGGAACATGACTTTAATTAAGTTTTACATTAAAAAAAAAATAGAAAGCATTTTCAAAATGAGAACGAGTGGTCGGAAATTAATTTTTTCCTAATAAAAATTTCATCTTTCATAAACTTTAGACTAGCCGATCACATACTTATAACTTTAACTGACGAGGATATGGCAGATAATTTAGCAACGAAATCATTTACTTACATATGTAGGTTTTCGGAAGCCAGTATGCATAATTAAAAGAAACTGAAAAGAAACAACCCAAGAAAATATTTTTACTCTCTTTATGAGAAAGCATTCTGGAAAATAAGCATTTTTTTCGGTAAACAGTATCAAATTAACAATTTTGAAACCTTCGATTATGACAGAACGTCACTTCAAAAATAACATACAGAAAGTCCAGAAACGAACTTATAATAAGCACATCACTCAAATCCTGGACAAAGTTGGAGACGAAAATATAAGTGGCAAAACATTGTACGACGATATTTTAAGTGCACAATGTGACAACACTGCACGCAGTGAGTCCCCCCACGTGCTTCACGTCCACCAGGTATTATATTATGTTCGTTACGTCAAGTTAACGTAGAATCTTGTACGTTGTCCACGTAAAATGGCATAGTATAATATTCTGCCGCTAACATTTTCGTCTCTAATTTAGTCCAGGATTCACGTTGTGTGCCCGTTATACGTTTGTTCCTGGACGCTCTATATAGTAAATACTATACATATATAGAGGCACTGGAAAGACGCGACAATATTTAAAGTCAACATAGTCTCCAATGAACTGCAGTCACTGGCGGCTGGTGGGTTGTTGCCAGGTGGGGCTGCAGGTAGTCGGAACTGTACACTCTTGATGAACGCACCGTAGACCAGCAACCATGAACTATCTGCCGGCTACTAGATGCTGTGTTGTGACCACTCAGTAGTAAGGGGCACCTGCACATCAGCGTGTCAGTGGCTGTAGAGTCAACCAGCACACAACCATGTACAGCTCTTGGCAACTGCAGCCCTACCTGGCAACAACCCACGAGCCGCCACTGACTGCAGTATCTGTATCTTACTAATGTTGGAAGTTGAAAATTGGGTCAAGAGTGAAAAGTTTCGGGACAAAGTTACACACAGCACGACGAAGAGCTACAAACTGTCAACTTTTCCCGCGATTTTCCAGTTTCTCTAGACATAACCGTTCTACGCTGGAATATCTCTCTCCCCTCTCCAACAATGTCAGATCAGTTGACGTTCCTTTATATCTCTTCACATTAATACTGTGAATTGAATATAAGAGATGGTTGTTATTTCTAGTCCAAAATGTATGGTTTTTACGCACAAGAAATACAGCATCAAATGTATGATCACATGTTATACTGTACTAGTTAGTATCCTACCAAAATGAGATCACTGTACCCAGACATTTTAGTAGTTTTGAACACATGGAATATATTAAAAATTATTACCATTTTTGAAATTTTATAATACCTTGAACACATTTAGTACTATGTAAGGTCAATGACTTGAATGTATTTAATTCATGTCGTGTTCAAATAAATACAGTGGGTGACGTTTGAAATCACATGAGATGTAAAATAAAAAAGAAACAATAATCACAATTTTATCGAACTCGGTACACATGTAGTACCTAGTAGGTCTACAACAACATCAGTGTTATGATATTTGTTTATAACGTATTCAGTTTTTTTAGAAATGTTGGAGACTTGAAATATTTTTGATCACTTAAAAAATACGAGGATCATTTTACAAAATTTATTCACTCTAGGTAAACATTCATAACCTAATGTCTTTGAATGTTTCGTGCAATGGGACAGAATGACAAGCTGTATTATTGTGGATATGCGTCATTGCAATATTATGTTGTCCCAGAAATCTTAGAAAGAGACATAGAAAAACAAAGAACGAAATATGAAAAAAGATAAAACAAGCCGAGTTGGCTGTAGTCAACACGTCCATAAACCAAAATAAAAGGACATGAAAGATCCCAATAAGGAATTAGTCAACAACAAATAATAAAAAATAAGATAAACAACCAAAAATAAAAGTCGAAACTGTGTGCATTATTGTATTCGTTCCAGTATTGTCTGTACCGTCTTAATTTTGATGTCCTAGGTTTTACATATTAGTTTGTTTTGTATTTCGACATTCATTTTTTGTTGGTTATCGTTTTTTCTTTACTATCTGTTGTTGACGAATTCCTTATTGGGATCTTTCATGTTCTGTTGTTTTGGTTTATGGATGTGTTGACTACAGCCAACTCGGCTTGTTTTATATTTTTTTCGTATTTTGTTGTTTGTTTTTCTCAGTCTCTTTCTAAGATTTCTGGGATGACATAATATTGCAATGGCGTATGTTCACAGTAATACAGCTTGTCATTCATAACCTAGTAAGGGAACGTGAATTTAACGTAGTTTGTCCATGTTACGTTTAATAATGAACGTCCGCTACTTTCGAAGATTTTTAACTAACTTACATGAATACATAATTTCTAATATATGAACTGCAAGACCGATTGTATGAAAATGTTATGTTTATACACTTTAATACCCAAATATTGATTTGACTAGTCTTTACTTCTTTAGGGCCTAATATTTAGAAAAAATTAAGATAATTTGGTAAGGTACGATTGTAGATACGTGACAGATTTTTACATTTAAAGTACATTTACACCCACGTTGAGGAAAGTATGTTTATTAGATACGCTGGCAACTTCTGGTGTATTCTTGCGTTGTTGCTCAAACTCAAACCAATCGTGGTTAGAGCTAACCCCACCTTCTGAATGCAGTAGTACTGAAATCTCAGTCTGCTTGATCGACACGTATGTTGAGTCGTTCGATGCTGTCGGCAGGTTTTATCGGGTTGAATTCTAGCGTTAGAAATAATAATTTGTGGAGTTGTAGGAATGAAATGGATAAGGGAAACTACAGATACCTGGAAACCCTTCTGACCAACTGCATCGTCCAGTAAGATTCCCGCTCACTATTTTCTCGAAGGTAGATTGTTACTGGTTAACAGGTTTTCGTAAGTTTTTTGCAATGTACTTGTGGGAATAACTCGAGTTGTGTGGGCATCTATAAAACCTAGCCCGCGGGGATAAGACGTGGTAGTACAGCTGTAGACAGACACAACCTGAAGTTGGGGGACTAGCAATAGACGGAGTATTTTCTGGAGATTATGAATTTTTTATATTGCTGTAACTTTTATAATTAAATTATGAATTCTGACACATCAATGGCACGTAGCATTACTTATAGAATAGAGTTCTTTACGCTTAAAAGTCAGCTAAACGCCGTCCATATTTCCTATTGTGAGACAAATCAAAAATCAATTAGTTTCTCTCAGTCATGATAACACATATCACGAAAGTAACGATAAACAAACCACACTAAGATATAAAAATAGCCGCAAAGACACACTTTATGTAGATGTGTAAATTTCGCGATATTATTTGGCAATAGATTAGGTTAGAATTGACTGGCCTCCGTGACGTTGTTGGCTCCGATCCTTCATATTTATGTATACCCGATCTACAGGTTAGTGAGCAGAAGCCAGATGAGAATATAGTTATCTGAAGTCCAGTCTGATGTTATATAATATCATGACATTTGCAGATCCCCAACTTTATGCTTCACATAAACTTTTCATAATAATTAATATAGTTATGTATAAATCAACATCTTAAGGAAAGTCCCCTTATAGACACTACGGGACCTATTTATAATTTCTGCAGTCGCTGCTTACCGTAAAAAAAACTTCCTGAATATGAACGGACGCTTTTAATCCATATACAGAAAGAGACACATCCAATTTTTCAGCTTTTAAATAAATCAATAGCCTAGCGTTGCTACCATTTAATTCTGAAGTATACATTTCACTGTTTCCTAAAATTGTATAGATTATTTGCAATTTTTGTGTGGGAAAAATTTTACCATACGTACTTCATTAACATTTCTATACACCGGTTTGGTAAATTTACAAATAATTTTTACAGTGTACATTTGATAGTGGCAGGCGATATATATATATATATATATATATATATATATATATATATATATATATATATATGTGTGTGTGTGTGTGTGTTAATTTTCACACACTTTACGTGTCATAAGTGTTTCCACCACCGTGAGTGTATTTTAACACTAACGTTGTTTTTGTAGTTTCACAATTCGTCACGGTAAATATACCAGCCATATTTGTAAACTAGCCGGCAACTGAATCACTACCTGTAAATGATGCTTGCGCCGAATTACAAATGCCGTCAGGTAAAAATAGATGGCGAGTGTTATCGTAATTTTACAAGTGCAAGATGTAAAAGAAAAACCTTCCTAACTGTTTCATTTACTTTCTTTAATGCTGTTGAAGTATATACATGACTGCGAATTTAGAGTGCATTAAACCAACCGGAAATTTTTAGAATTTCTACTGGGGCCTAAGACACCAACGTTCACATATAAAATCTAGCTTGAACATAGTCCTTTTTTTTTTTTTTTTAATTTTCGTAGGGTCTACTATTGCTGTCTGATACTGGTTTCAAATGAAAATAAAATACTACAAAACGTAAGTTTAAAATACATTCAATTATTTGCATGGTACGTTGAACAATTAATAATACGAAAAAAATAATATTTTTTGTAACTTTCAAGCACAATATTTGACAACTTGTTATCTAACAATTCTGATATTTGTCATACTTTGTCTATTTGGAGTTATAAACTTGGAGCAGAAACTTACACACCCATATTTATGTATCAACGCTAACATTACTTACCAAAAAATCAAAGATAATGTGTCTGTGATGTAACCAGGACTTAAGTGTTTAAGCTATTGTTTATCACGACACGCATTTATTTCAAACCCAAACTTGAATATGATAGGGCCTTTATAATATAGTGATTCTAGCTTCATTTATGCGTTATGTAGAGAATTTAAAAATTTCACGGACATTAACTGATAAATGATTCACTGTTTTCCTCCTAAATTTGTAAATAAAAATGTATACAATAAAGCTGTGTAATTACTCTTCATAACACTTAAGATCTAACTGATATAAAAGCGTTTAAATAGTAAATTAAACACACAAAAAACCGTTACAATAAACGACTCCACAATTTGTGTTTTTCTACTGAGATATAAACGTACATCTACATGATTATTGCAGGTGTAAAATTACTCAATATAACTATTAAGAATTAACAACCGTGAAGGCATTTATATGACAGTACCGTTAAAAAACTACGTCAGTAGAAAAAAACTACTCTACACTGATGCGTTTTTTACACATTCAGAAAAATATGTAATTTAACACGTGCATGTTTGTTAAGATGCAGATTGTAGGTATTTTCGGTAGGAACGTGTTGCCTGAATTCTATTCCTGGAAACATTTGTGTAAAATGTCACATAATATAGTTTTTTTAATTACTCATAAAATATATAAAATTACCCATGAATTGAAGGTGTAGTTTGACACGTATTTGTTTTACAGTAAATGTAACCCAGATCGGTCAAGGTGCAACAGAAGTGGTCTGGTCACTACACCACAGTGCTCGCATGATCCGGATAAGGAACAATGAGCTATTTTCATTGACAATTATATTTTAAAACTGTTGAAACAATCCTCTTCCTACTTGTCACTGCCTTGGTACCATACGCAATGGATATTATTTATTCACACATATGTGTATGCCTCAAATACAAAATACATAATACATCTCAATTGAAGCAAATTGTGCCTCACAGAAAGCCAGAGAATACACACACACACATACAAGTAAACAAACAAAAGGACTTTGTTTGCAACTGGCAAACATAGGTAAACATATACAATTCCACAAGGAATTCAGTCAAAGAGTTACAAGAAAATAAATGAACAGAAACGAACACCCAAGCACCAAAAATAAACAAAGGAAAAATTAATCAATAATTCAGATTATTCAACAAAATGAACAGTTTTAATCAACAGACGTAAAAATAAATATAATTACAACAACAAACAGATAAATCAAAACGAACAATAAAAAAACTGGATGTAGACGACGCAGAGGAAACCAAGACACCTTGAGGAAAGCGAACGAATGCAAATAACACAGTAACTGTGGACAGTAGTACAAAGAAAAACACAGACGAACACAATGGTCTCCTTGCGACAAAACAAAGTGCGACGTTTCGGAGACTACAATGTGTCTTCGTCTTCAGGCACATACACAGTCCGAGGAGCACCTGCAGACTGAGTGTGGGCGCTGGAAAACAAGGGGTTTATATACTCTGAACCTCCTCTTCTGTCCCGCCAAATTATGTGACTCGCCATTTTCTGCAGTGGCATATGTCCAAAATATTTCTTTAGTTTGTAACTTGCCTCCACTGCATTATTGCAAGAATAGTTCAAAAGTACCATTATAAATAACAACTTTAATAGTCTATATATTGTGAGCAATTACATAATATCAATTATTAATTTTTTTTATTGCATGCCGTACATCGCAATACAGACACACAAACATATACACATATGTGTGTGCATGTATGTGTATACATACAACAATGTCAACAGGGACCACGTGCATATGTACATACTATAAAGTACGTCCCTTAATAACGTTTAAATCTCTTTATCACGCTGTAGGGGATTGCGAACACAAGTAAAACGATATAGTACGCTTAGATCACAAGTGTCTGGGTTGATGACGTCATTACATTAAATCATACTTAATTCCAAGCATTAAGTAACGTGTTATGTGATGACATCGACTCGTTGCATTGTTTTAAGGATGCTGTGGTGTATAACGACAAAAAAAGCGACAACTTAAAAATAGTTACAACTGTCATGATTACTAAATTTCCTGACTAAATATTGTTTTCTTTTTGTGTCCTTAGTACACGAACCACGCAGTCTGTGTAGGGACAGTTCATATACGTATTATTATTATTATTTTTTAATTTTTGCCAAATTTGTTGCCTGAAACCCGGAGTTGATGCAATTCCGTTATAATGAGTTAAAAGTGAGAATTTATATAAGCCGAAAGTTTCAAAGAACTTTACTGACAGTGTAAAATAAGTAGAGAAAATATCGTTGCACGTGAAATGCTTTGGCGGAGTGAGGTAAGTGACCAGAACATGCCTCGTCAGTCACCCGCTGCACACAGTGCAGAGTACTGTTGAGTTACTTTGTGAAATACTGTACAAAGCAAAAAAGTAATCGTGCACATCTGCTGTCGTACAAGATACCAACAACTCTCCGACCCAGCACAAAACATCTTTGAACGTCTATTCAATTTCTTACTTAATTCTGTTCATAAATTTATATTGAGAATTAATAACAAAGTTATGTAGCAAAACTTTTGAATACTTTACAACACTGTCACTGTTTTCGAATAAGTTTCGGGAGTCATGCAAAGTAGAGAAATATATTTCTGATGTTGGTCGCTACATTCCATAAAGCATAACTGTAGAATTCCGAACACACGATACACATTAAATACACGCGTGTTGTTACAAATAACTGAAACTATCTTGTATTATTGGATGGTGCTATGCATCTATAGGCTATGCAAAAATATTATGTTATCAGTTAAACATACTGTAAGTTTTTCGGAATTATAACAATCTTACAAAGATTATGTTAGTCTTATAAATCTATTATTCGTAACCACACGATAAAGGAGTAAAATACTTTTCATAAGACCGTTTCAAAGCGGAAAAATATTTTATACCGAACCAGCAATTGTCGCTTGGTCTACTGATACATAGCACCGTCCATTTTAGGTTCCGGAAAATCCGACAGTGTTGTGTTCAGTAGAAAACAATTTATTTCTACTCAAAGCATATTGGCAACCCTGTATGCGTTCTTTGCATGCGCGGTAGCTGGAACAGTATGCGCGTAAAATATAGTGTAAAATAGGACGTGTTATATTGGTCAAATTAAGTACGGAATTCTGGCTGCTTCTAGCGTTCACACAGTCACAGTGCTACTTGCACTGAAATAGATACGGGATTCTGTACTGAATTATGGGTAGTGTGTTCCAGGTTTTATAAATGATGGTCGTTCTACTTCAACTATGGAAGTCAAACCCCTACTACTACTGCGTATGTAAAGCAACCAACTGTGATGGACCAGCGAAGCCCTCATTTCTCTGTACGCTAGCCCCAATCAAATCCCTAAACTTTATACCTTGCACAGCCAAATGCTTAGTTTGACTGTGGTACAAGTGTACTGAGAAACACAGCCACTTGAACAATAAATTGTGCTTCAGTTTTGCTTCTTGTCAGTCAGTCATCTTGTCAGTCAGTCAGTCTTGTCAGTCAGTCAGTCAGTCAGCTTCTTGTCAGTTAGTCAGTCATCTCTGCAGAGATGCGCTTTATTCCCCAACACCAGCAGGCCAATCTGTACATAGAAATACAAATCGACCACACCAAGTAGTGAAATATTTGTCAACTAAAATTAAAATACGTTTCTACTTACTAGTAAAATACTAGAATGAAATGATAACAATTTCCTAGAGGTAGAGTGGATAAGGGGTATCATCCATCATATGGCATGAAATATGCATTTATTGAAATGCGTATCTTAGGCACGGACCAGAACTGTATTATTTGTTAGTACATTTTCGGATATTAACGATTCTGTAGGGCGTGTACAATAATTTGTGACCCAATCTCAAAGCAATAAGTACGAACAAGCTTTTGGATCCTGTATCATCGGGGAATGAATTCCCGAATTTTCCAGTATTTAGCTATCAGTGAAGTTCAGCCACAGAAACCATATTGGTGAAACGAGTTTTGTACCAACTTCTTTCAATGTCTTGCGTGTACAGATACAACTCTTGCTCGTCGACAATGACTGGATGTGTTGTTGACAGGCAGTGTCTTGGAGCTCTACTAGACGAGTGGTGTCTCAGATACCATACTCTCTTTGGCACGGTCCAATGAGCGACACCTCTGCAAAACGCACATGACAATAGCCATTAAACAGAACTGCAGAAGTTCCCGTAGGGCACTGAAACATGTTGGTACAAAATTGTTTTGACCGAAAATCACTTGCTATATCAATAACAGGTAGGGACCTGAAAAAATTCGCGTTTTCTTGTAAGCACAAGCTAGATTTCAAATATCTGTAAGTTTGTGTAACTTTTGCCATTGTCCTTGACTTATTTGACACCACTTGGAGAATGCTAAGCAAATAATAAAGAATCAACTAAATGCAAAACCAATAATTTATAATCGCTATGTCAGAGAACAGTCAATGAACAGCTGCTGTCTGATTGAATACACATACAGTCTTGGAGGCGAGCCTACAGGTCAGTGAACCAGAGATTTTTTCCAGTGTCTAATAATAGGCTATTTGTTTTTGGAGAGTTGGATTTATCTTTGGAACAGTTTCCACGATGAGGGGTTCAGGGTGTGTGACCTCGACTGCATGTTGAGACACTGGTAGCATCTGGAGTATGATGAATAACACGTCCCCAGGAGTTATTGACGGCCGGTGTAGTTTCAGGCCTGAGAGGTGTGGTGTGGCAGTCAGCCGCCGAAGAAGCGACCCACTTGCTGAGGCGTCAAGTCCTCGTCGTGCTGTGTGACCATCTGCAGCAGGCTGACAGGACACTCCGGGTACATCTGGGCACAGTTCCTCTCTCCTCTCAGAGAGCCCACATGCTCGGCGGACATGTACTCCCTGTCCCACTGCTCGCAGTCCTCCTGCGTCGATGACGGCCTGCAACACCAACACCTCTCATTGGCGTGCGTGACAGTTAACACTTCGGTAAGGGAGGACAAGTATGTCCTGTGACTGATAGGCTGAATATCGCTTTAAGTCTGTAAAATTGCACACCTGAGAAAATGAGACCTAAACAACAGCAAACTAATAGAGACAGTTCACGGTTACCTGTGAAAATTGAATTTTAAACATAATATTCCAAAATATATTTTATCTGCGTCCGTAAATGGAGACGTAAGTATTAATGTTCGGTTTTATTCAGATTTTCAATTTAATACGTCTTTGAGTCGAGCGAAAGTACGCAGTCTAACTACTCCAAGTAATTCGTGAAAATATAAATTTTACTGTAGAAAAACTTCTTAAGAAGATGGGACGTTTCTAACTCATGTAGAGTATAGAACATTTGCCGTACTTCAAGCTACTAAATAGAGCAAATGTTTGGCTGTTATATATATATATATATATATATATATATATATATATATATATATATATAAAGAACGCTACTTTTGATGTGTGCGAGATAATTTTATATCACACGGTAACTTCATAACACTCGTATACATCGGTACGTTAAATTTACAAATAATTATTTACATTGTACACAGTGCACATATCCTGAAATTCTGGAATGTGATGCTTTACTCTCACCGTACACTACTTATTTACCAACATGCAACGTGTTGACAGCAGTTGTTTAAGAAGCGTCCCTAATTAACGAATTAGCACCACTTCAGGATGATTTGTTTACTCTAATTGTTCGAAGGATAACATTCATATGACAGTAAAACTTTTTTGGAGCAAAGACAAAAGTAGTATCTCTGTTACCAGGGTCGAAGTTTTGATACTGGAACATGAATACGATTATTAAAAAATTGAAATTTCATCAAAATAATATAATATAGCTCCACAGGTGGCATAGCGGAAGCCGGGGCAGAATGGGATAGTGGGGCAGAACGGGATAACCCTGATTTGTCGTCTGCAGAGTGCTGTAACCAAGCGGAATGGTATGCAACTACAAGAATGAAGCAGCGCGCGGCCGTTGCAACCATTTGGTTGCAGTTTCCAACGTATTCGTTAGTGGTGTGGTGTTTTGAAAGTTTTTAATCAATTTGTTGTAACTTTTAATGCTATTACGTCAGAGGTAAGCCAACATTTAGCACCTTATAAATTTTTAAACCTAATATTTGCGTAAAGCACGTGTTTAAGGGATTTCTGTAGTGTAGTGGTTTGTTTGACCTGGCAATGTGTTGATGCTGAAAAAAATCTCTAACCTAAACACGGCACTTGGGGCAGAATGGGATGGGGCAGAACGGGACACTATCCCGTTCTGCCGTTAAAAATGTTACGCTAAATTTAATTATGTTTGTCAGTTACAGATGGTTCGGAATTACGAAAGAAAAACAGACAGACAAAAATCTGATACACAATATACGGAATTTGCAATGTAAGCTGTTATTTCCGGAGAAATGGGATATTTGAAGACATCACAACAGTTCAATGTGCCGAAAACCATTTTTAAACGGTATTTAAAAAAAATTGTGTTGATTATAAATAAAACAGACAAATCTGAAAGAAAATATCGTAATGTATTCACCCGAGAACAGAGATTGAATAAGCTGACTACTTAAAATCTATGGAAAGTAGACTGTTTGGTTTAACAATGGAAGACTTACGCTCGTTAGCATTTCAGTTAGCCGAGAGAAA
>PNEQ01071235.1:0-28122 GCA_003012365.1 Medauroidea extradentata
AACCAACTTAGAGTGCTTGGTGTTCTGCTGTAACATACACACCACACCCAACAACCAGCTCACAAGAACCAACTTAGAGTGCTTGGTGTTCTGCTGTAACATACACACCACACACTAACAACCAGCACACAAGAACCAACTTAGAGTGCTTGGTGTTCTGCTGTAACATACAAAACACACACACTAACAACCAGCACACAAGAACCATCTTAGAGTGCTTGGTGTTCTGCTGCTGCTACTGATGAGTCGCACTCGTGTTCCTCAACCCTGTGTGTCTACCTGATGACGGCAACAGATTCCAGTTCCCGAAACGTCGTTAATACTGGCTGCCTGGGAAACTACTGTGTTTCGTTTCATCGTCGTGTAGTTTGTTCTTTTTTATGTTCGTGTCTGATATCTATTGTATTTTTGTTACTTCTAATCGTTGTGTCGCATATTAACGTGGGTATCTTTTTTTTAAATTTCATTATTTTATTTATTATCTGTTTTTTCTTGTTTTATTTGACCCGATTCCATTTTTTGGAATTTTATGTTGTGTACGTATCCTGTTGACTGAAGTATACTCTGCTTATGTATGTTTTTCTATTATTGTTAGTTTTCCTTGACAGTCAATTATTTCGCAATTGAGTGTTTAAGCAACTAAATCCAGTCACAACAAATTATCTTAGTCACTCTCTGTCGAAAAAAAACGTTACGATGCAGATGCTTTCAGGAATGTCGCAGCAACGTCGCTGCAGGCCCGTAGCAAGGTAATTTCTGGGGTCTGGCTCAGATAATTGTTTGGGGTCCCTAATGTCTGAATGACAAATATTATGAAAGATTATTAGCCGAATACTTTTTGAATTACTGTAAAAAATGCACATTTAGCACAAATGCCATTGTCAAGTACGAGTTCCTTCCAGTAATACAAACATCATAACACTGTCAATACATGCGTATTTACAGCTGGAATATTAAAGAATCTAACTTTTCTTTGTCTGAGTTTAGAACAAAGGGCCGGGGCCCTATTCAGGCTGGGAGAATTCTAACTCCTTTGCCCCCCTCCCCCTCCTTGTTAATGCCCTGCGTAGTTGCTGCTCCTTATGATCGACTCGAATAATTTAACTTTTCAAGAAACACTACGATAGTCGCAGCTGTAAGTAAAGGGAGAAGACGAGAAAAAAATGTAATTGAACCTGGTTTAAGGACAAATACATTTTATGCTATGTGTCTTTTAGGTCAAGTGACTTGTAAAGCAAGTGACTTTTGAGCCAAATGATATTTAAGTCATGTGCAGTTTAGGCCAAATTAATTTTAGGTGAAGTGATGTTTAGACTAATGATTGTAGGGCGATTTAAAAATTTGAGGCGACATGACTTCCAGGCTAAATGACGCACTTCGGTTTGTTGGCTGCCTTGCTACTGCATGGTTTAGTCATGAGTGTTTATATTAGACCTGGCTTCATTACTGGACATTACAGAACTGTACAGCACTGACCAAACACTTGCTTGCATTGCAACTACTCATCACAAGCTACATGAACACCTGAACTTACATTGGACAAATATTATGAATTTTATAATTTGCTACAGAGAGGAGGAAATACTTGGCTTATTTGCTATTCAGTGGTACTGACATTTTAATAATGTTTTATTACACTTTGGAAGGCACACTGCTAATAGAAATAACTATCAACTCTATAGACTCAGCCATGATACACAACTCTGTATTCAAGAAGTTAGTAAGCAGTGGACGTTTTCCCAAATCCTACAAAGTACCTATCTTTCAAACACTATGTACAGGACCGGTAATTCGGAACGTGTTGAATTTTTTTAGCTATAAAAATGAATAAAATATACTATGTGTCAAAAATTATTTCAATGAGTAATTTTTGAGATTTTTATTAAACACTTAAAAGGCAAATACATCTGTTGTGAATTAGCTTACTTGTATCATTACTTTGATGTGACATTATGCAAACTTTAATAGGATAAAAATGCTTTGGATGTAACGCCTACAGTAATAATAGTGTTTAGTAATAATAATGCTTTTTCTGCTTCGAAACAAACAGTTGTCAAGAGATTAGTTGATCCACGCTTGGACCACGTAACGTGCCACAAACTGTAATCTAGTGACATCAACTCGATCGTGTCTAGGCGTTTTCGGAATTCACCCGCTTGGTAGGGTAGGTTATCTCAGCCACGACCAGGTTCAGTAGATCACCAGGTTCTTGAAAAACGCCTGTAGGTTTGTAAGATAGCGGGAATAAAATATATATAATATATACGTTCTATATATTATAAATAGAAATTATTTAAGTAAACGCAACGTCCGCGGTTCATTATCTAACGATATTTTAATGATATTTAAATATAGTAAGTTAGTAGTTTCGTACCTATTTCTTCGATATTTTGCACATTATGTTTCACTTCGTTGTGATTTTGGTTATGTGCACTCTTTACACACTTTTATCCCGCCAAATGACGACTTCATCTGCTAACCGTCGAA
The DNA here is from genome assembly GCA_003012365.1 of Medauroidea extradentata. Lineage (NCBI taxonomy): Eukaryota > Metazoa > Arthropoda > Insecta > Phasmatodea > Phasmatidae > Medauroidea > Medauroidea extradentata. The sequence continues at coordinate 2,488 of PNEQ01071235.1, forward strand.
GTCCATTCTCTCTTCTTTCAACTGTTCTTACAGTGTTTATTTTTTTAAGCTTCAACAAGAAAAGATACTAAAATCTGTTAGGGAGTCATGTTTAAAATGACTTTTGTCGTGATAGCTAAATTTTTCAACACAAGAAATTATACGATTTCGACTAAACAGTGAATTAAGCAGAATTTCCTTAATTACATAATTAGCTAGAACCAAAGTATTTACTGCTTCTAAAAAATCAGCCAACATTGAGAAGACCATTGCTGAGAAAACAGCCAAACAGATTATTGTTATATGCTCTCGCTTTGGCGTAAATAATTAATATTGCGAAAAAAGTAGAAACAAGAGATAATGTACTTTACTGAGGAGTTGATTGAAAAAGCCATTAATTTAAATTTCGAACACTTTAAGGCCTTGTTACGGAGTTTTGCAGTGATTTCGAAAATATTTTTTTAATTGCTACCTAATACTCATATAAAAATTTCGCTGCACAGTTATGACACTTATATGTTATAATTTGTAGCTGAATTTTTTTGTAGAATTATACTGAACGGTATTTTAGATTTCATTACCCAAAGTACCACGTTTTTCGTCGTGAAAATAAGCAAAAATGAAGGAAATTTTTTTTTGCTGGCGAATGGTACATTATTTTTTAAAAAACGCGACCACAGTATTGTGCATCGTGTGATTACACATTGACTCAAATTTTTTCAAAACTTTTGGTTAAAAAATATTTTAGTTATTGGCACCAGTCTGAAAAAAAATTCGGGAACAAGCCCTTAAACTTGGTATTTTGACTGACCTACCCTACCCTCGTGAATTTCCTAAATCGCCTCACATCTTAGAGTAGTTAACATACAGGAGGGGCTGTGAAGTTCGGACTGGCGACTGGCAGGGATATATCGCGAGCTCGGCAAGTTGCTAGCAATAAGTGTTGGCAGACCTGAAGGTGAGAGGACTAGAGAGGAGGGTGGGGAATATTCTAGGAAGTGCTGGTAGATATGAACACAGGCTAGCTTTGTGGCGGTGTAATCTGCAGACTAGATTCATTAGCGCGGGGCGGCCGTGTCTTTGTGCACGCTCATTACGTGCTCAACACGCTTCTACTGGTGCTCGATACCGCCTCTGATTGTACCCCTCCCCCTCCCTGACACTACACTATCTCCTAGCAACACCAGTCCCTGATATCACTGCCCAGCACACACGACTTTCTCTGTACCAGTATACGTGCTGGCCTCTATGTCTGTTGTACGTAAGTTCTCCACTCTTAGTTCGGCACCGTGGTGGGTGGGGGAAGAAGATGGCCGCCATGGAAACATGCTGACCAATAGGACACCTTTGTCAAATTTAATTTGCCCGCCAAACACGTAAGGTACCAGTAGAAACGAACAGGTGAGAAAACAGGCGGTGTGTATGTTTGTAGAGAGGAGAAAAGAGAAATGTTCGAAGACTAGGCAGTTGTAACAGCTTTCGTCACGACATAATGTAAGCGCGCCACGACTGGGTGGCTGGAAGTGCGGGCAAGCAACGCAAGGTCTGCGTTTCAAATGTTAAGAAGGGACATGGTACATAATTCAGTTCTAGAATCATCGCTTTAAAATGTTAGGTTCTTCAAAGCACATCTCTCAAATTAAAGAAAAACTGTTCTACATAATAGTTTTTGCCAACTCTCTGAGACAATATTCTTCTGAGTAACGTATTTCTGAAGAACAATTTCTGACGACGAAATCTCGAAATCTCGCATAAGAATTCACGCTTAACACAATCATTTTCGGTTAATGTTTGCTTATAAAGTTGGCAATTATCATCATCTAGGGATGTTGTTTTGAGGTTTTCTCATATTGACATTCTAAACGTATCGATTTCAGTTGGAAATTTTAACGTATACTTATCAACCACACTCTCTTCTAGGTCTCAGCCTAGCTAGCTTGCAGCCATAGAGTATAGATGAGGAATCAGTGTTACAAGTAGTTACTTTCAGCGGATCAACTGTCAAGAAACTCTAGAATACACAGAATAGTGGAGCCTGGTCTTCAGGTCTTCGTTTGGTCCTACTTACTTGGCGGATTAGTAACATGGTAGGCGCACAGTCTCGTCTGCACTGCGGGTTGCCATTCCTCCTCTGTCAGGCGCAACTACTTACAAGCCCCAGGTACTTACAAGTCCTCTATGTCTGACTAAACAAACACTTGCACACATCTCACTCAACCTCTCATTATAGTGCGAGCCTGAGCTACGGAAGCTGTGAGGTGATCCCTTACGTAAAAGAAATGTAAGGGAAGGTAACTTAGTGGCCTTTACGTCTCGTCGACAGAGAGGTCATTAGAGAAAGTGACACACAACGTGGTACAATGACAGGAACTGGGAGAGGAGTCAGCCATGGCCTTTGTTAAGGAACTATCCCAGCATTCTCCTGTAGCGATTTCGGGAAACAATGGAAAACCGAAATTAGGATGGCTGAAGCCGGGATTGAACCCGGGTCCTTCCTAATGCTCGGTACCTTACGTGATATTGGAACATTAACTTCCGGGAAAAGGATTTCTGCATTGAGAAAAGAGCCTTAAGAATACTACATGGTATAAATCAGTCGGGATCTTGTAGACCCCTCTTTAAAAACTCGAAATTAACGCCTCTTATCTTGTGAATCGATCTACTTACTGTTGAGATATATTTCGAAGAAGCAAAACTCTTTTCACAAAAATAAATACTTTCATCAGCATTACACAAGAAGTAAAAACCTCGTGCATATGCCTCTAATTAACATGACTCTACAACAGAAAGGACCTTCATACAGTGCCGCCAACCGTCCAACAAACTTTCTAGAGACTTACAAGACATGTGATTTCCAAACACAAATATGTATGAAAACATGAAGGAATTCCTTATATATCCCATTCTTTCTCTTCAGTCGAATAATATTTACGTAGTCGATAAGCAAAGACATTCGATGTCATTAGATACCTGTTCGTTGTTTTTTATGTGTTAGTGGCGACGAGGAATGCGGATGTTGGTCAATAAATGACGGGGTCCTATTAATACCAGAAAAAAACATATTCCTACTGAATTACAGTCTACGTGTATATATTAGTTCTTTGTATAACTCGTCCAACATCTTTGTTCAAAAATGTACATAAAAATGTCTTATGGATGCAATAAACTATACTATAATATAATATACAGTATAATATAATAACTCTGTCGTGCTTTAACTCATAAAAAAGGAATCCACCCTTGAAAATCGATAGTGCATGACTGTGCTGTCTTCAAATCAATAACAATACATAAGGCTTACACAAAAATTGTTAGGATAGTAACATACCACCTCCTATTCTCTCTGTGTAGGGGACGATATCACCTCACAACTGTTTTCAGATGTAACGTACTGCTTAAAATAACATAATTATTTAACTCATTATTTCTTTCATTTACATAGATTTTTATTGTTTATATTTTAAACCAATCCAAAGAGAGGCATTCAAGAGTTGAAACCTTCATTGTAAGTAACTGTACGACTTAGTTCGTTTATTGTTTAGTATCCCATTTTACATAGGGAATCGTCTTACAGCGATTTTTGTACAAGCGGTTTGGTTCATCATAGCAAGGATCCAGTATCCAGCGAACTCAAATCCTTCCATACAACTAAATTGGCACTAGAGTGATTTATCGTAGAAAAAGTTGACTATTTGCTAGCTTCCAATGTAGTTTCTACAGTACGTGTCCGATATTCTTATTCCATTATTCGTGTTTTTTTTATATTTGACCGGGCTAATGATAAATTACATTGCTAGCTGTTATTGCCTGTACCGTCTCAAGTTATCGTCGTCGGCGCAGCATGTTTGAGCACTTTGAAGACTATGTTGATACAAAAGATTTCGCGATTGTTCACTCTCTCTCCATCTCTCACTCTCCCTCTCTCTCACTCTAACTCCCTCTTCCCCCCTCACTCCCCCTCTCTCCCTCTAACACCCTCTCTCTCACTCCCTGTCACTCCATCTCTCTCACTTCCTCTCTCACTCACACTGCCTCTCTCAATCACACTCCCTCTCTCCCTCTCTATTCCTCTCTCCCTCTCTATCCCTATCTCCCACTCCCTCTCTCTCGCTCTCTCTCTCACACCCTCTCCCTCTAACTCCCTCTCTCTCAATCCATCCCTCGCTCTCCCTCACTCCCTCTGCATCTCTCTCCCTCTCACTCCCTCTCTCCCTCTAACTTGCTCTGTCCCTCCCTCTCCCTCTCTCTCCCTCTCTCACACTCTCTCTCCCTCTCTCACACTCTCCCTCCCTCTCTCTCACTCCCTCTCTCTTCCTCTCTCTCTCCCTCTAACTCCCTCTTTCTCATTCACTTTCTCCCTCTAACTTGCTCTCCCCCTCCCTCTCTCGCCCTCCCGCTCTCTCCCTCCCGCTCTCTCCCTCCCGCTCTCTCGCTCCCGCTCTCTCCCTCCCGCTCTCTCCCTCCCTTTCTCTATCCCTTCCTCTCTCTATCCATCCCTCTCTCTATCCCTCCCTCTCTCTCACTCCCTCTCGCTCACTTTCTCTCTCCCCTCTCTCACTCCCTCTCTCACTTTCTCTCTCTTCGTCTCTCTTACTTCCTCTTTCACTTCCTCTCTCTCACTGTGACTCTCTCACACTCTCTCTTCCTCTCTCTCACACTCTCTCCCTCTATCTCACACTCTCTCCCTCTCTCTCACACTCTCTCCCTCTAACTCGCTCTGTCCCTCGCTCTCTCTCACTCTCTCCCTCTCTCTCCCACACTCTCTACCTCTCACACTCTCTCCCTCTAACTCGCTCTGTCCCTCACTCTCCCTCTCTCTCCCTCACTCTCCCTCTCTCACACTCTCTCCCTCTCTCACACTCTCCCTCCCTCTCTCTCTCACTCCCTCTCTCTCCCTCCTCTCGCATTCCCTCTCTCTTCCTCTCTTTCCCTCTAACTTGCTCTCTCATTCCCTCTCTCTCACTCCATCTATCTCTCTCTCTCTTTCCCGCTCGCTCTCTTTCTCTTTCCCCCCTCTCTCACTCCCTCTCTCACTTTCTCTCTGTCTTTCTTACTCCCTCTCTCACTTCCTCTCTCTCACACTCTCTCCCTCTCACTCTCCCTCCCTCTCTCTCCCTTTCTCTCACACTCTCTCCCTCTTTCACACACTCTCTCTCCCTATCACTCTCCCTACCTCTCGCTCCCTCTCTCTCCCTATCTCTCACACTCTCTCCCTTTCTCTCACTCTCTCTCCCTCTCTCTCACACTCTCTCTCTCCCTCTCTCTCACACTCTCTCTCTCCCTCTGAGCAGATAAAACGATTTTGTGGTGGCTACAAAATGGTTTGTCAATATGGACCACACTAAATTATTTTGCAGTTGTTAAAAATTTTTTGTAGTCATTGTAAAACTTTATTGGAGGCAGCAGAAATTTTTTTTGGTCAACACAAAAAAATTGTTAAGGTCGATAACGACAAAATATTTTGTGGTAACCAATAACTTTTTGGTTTCAATATATTGCTAACCAAAAAATGATTGAGGCAACGTAAGTACAATACGATTATTATGTTGAGTTTTTCACGAAAATATTGGCTGAAAGAATTTCGGTAATTTTTTTTCTCGGTGTGAAACAGGCAGAACTTGTTTGGTCCTTCTAATGGAGCGTAGTTGTTGCGTCAGCCACACTGAACTACTGGCGACTCACGTACAAACATATAGTATCTACACGAATACAGCTATCATCAATGTATTTTAAACACGCCTGTGCAGCAGAATGTATGGTTATTTTCAATGAACACATCAATATTGTGTGCATTATAAATTAAAATTACTTGTAGACATACAATATTTTATCGGTGGTACAACTAAAATTTAACTGGCTACGTTGTGTAGACAACACATTTCTGAAATGGCAACATGGAACCGATAAACAGGGCGGACGTGCTAATTTTCTCAAGTCACTCAGGCCATCAACACAACTGATAGTGTTGTAACTTGCGTGAGTTATGTCTGCTTAGGAATAACATTCCAAGAACACTACAGTGCGATTATCCGTTTTAGAACCTCCGGTAATTTTTAAAAACTATTCTCAGAATCGGAATAGGAGGAAATGGGTGTTATTGTGGTTCGAAAATCGAGAACCTTAGCGCAGAATGTAATGTATAGGTGTGAAATATACTCCTAAGCCATGAAATATAAAGTCTCCGCTGAACATCTAACAAGAGGCGATCTATCGATGAGAAGACCGTACGTCAAGTTAGTGAGCTGCGCCTAGAGACCACGGCGAGGCGTGATGTGCATGTTGTGTCGTCCTTACCACGTCCACACTTGTACGAGCCAAACAGCCCTACGTCTGGCAAGGCAGCCACCTATAGTGTTAGTGAAGTCAGGAAAACGTCATTATCGCGCCCATCTTTATTGCGATAGGATTGATTGCTTTCGTTTCCAGACAATATTTGCACGTTAAACGGGTTACAAATTTCTTGTACGTTGGATGACTCAGCCAATCACAACTGCGCAAATTTTAACATATTACATTTACTCTCTCATAGTGCTGCATTGGATACAATGAAAACTTTTACTCCAACTTCATTTAATTTCATTCTAACGAGAAAGCAAGTCAATTATTTAAGTTTATCCGCAAGTATTGTGTAACACATGCGGTGTGTATGTTGTTTATTTAAATTTGAATGTTATGTTTATCCATAATGCACAGAAGATGATTAATAACATTAAACAAAATATGAGCGAAAATGTTCTAAAAATTAATAAAGATAAGGAAAATGGGGGAAAATACAAGATCGCATATTTTTACATACAGTAGGTTAGGCCTACAAATAACGTAAAAGCCAATCCCTTACGCCTGCAGCACGGTCGTAGAAGAGCATGTCTGGACACTCGCCTATCTACCAATGTATTTTGCTTGACCCTCCTTGTTGTTTGATTGTAGTTCGTCAAGTTACCGAGAGTGTTGTACTTTTCGGCGCTGTATTCCGGGCGGTCGGACTCAAAATCCGCCCACTTTTTTTCCATTGTTAAATTTATAAAGTAAATAAAGATTGCTGGAGCCTTTTCTTAAATTTGTCAGCGAAGGACGTATTTCATAAATTGATAAAAAATACGTTTTGAAAAATTGTTTATCTTAGTTGGAAGGAAGTTGGTGAACTGAGCCAAACAACAAGGGGGTCAAGTTTCCAGGCGAGTGTCCAGACCTGTTCTTCTACGGCCGTGGCCTGCAGCAACTTTTCTGCAGAATTACACATAGATGTACTCATCTACATGTATACATGGAGAATTATGTAGGAAAGCAAACGTTATTGTATATGCTTATTTTTCTTAGAGTAAATATAGGGTAGAGGGAGTATCCTCTATACAGCCACAGAATATTTAGGAATACAGAAGTGAAATAGTCGGCAGGAAGGCGAACTCAGTCACACACGCCAGCAAAATGGCTTCCCTGGCCAGCAACATGGCGGAAACACCTACTGCCAATCAGCGTGAGGCAGCTGGAAACCTGTAGTAACATGCAGGAGCCAAACAGACACGGGGCTGGAGTCTACAGCCTCGGGCAGCCAATAAGCGGCCAAGTTCGCCTATATCAAACGAGCCGCCACGTCATTTCACGTCTTTATTACTATTTAGTCTGTGATACAGCTGAGTACGAAACTGTGTATTCAACATGTGTCACGTGACTTAAGTGAAATATGCGCGGGAAATTTGAAATAACATTGAGAGCCAAGATAATAATTGCTTAGTAATCACAACTATGTTGGGTTATTTTGGTACCTTATGAATATATGAACTAAGGAGAGCATACAACCACATTATCGCATAGTATAATTGCGTAGAAATTTCAGAACGACAAATGTAAACAATGTTTGTCACGTTACTGTTTTCCTTAGCCCAGCTGTTTTTAGTAAAAAGTAAATATTAGCTACATACTTACTATAAGGTTTTGAACCGAGATCTTGGTGACACCACATGACTAAATATATATTCTGGAAGGTACGCCATGAGTTTCAAACAACACGACTGCATTTTTACGCCGAGAAAACTTAAATATACAACACCAAACTCTCGAGACCATGTTGGACTCACATTTGTGACGTCGTGTTCCCTCTACTGTATATTACCTCTATGTTATTTTTTTTAATATCATCTTCCATGTATATAGTGAACGCTGTGGTTTGTACTGCAATCTCGTAACTGCGCCAACATAACCTAACATGTAGTAAAGGTCAAATAAGCCCCGATAAAAAAATTTTGACGGTGTAACAGTTTTTCACACATATTATTCTAAAGTCAATTATATTTCACGGGAAAAATTTCGTGACGATATTTCTTCAAAAATGCATATTCAAACTAAATTATCAAATATAATTGAGGCAAAAATCTGACAGTGTCGCATGAGCTTAATATTTGTACTTGCATAGTTGTCCGGGTGAAACGTGTCGCAGGCCGTGCGGAAGAACTTGTAACTAGGTTGAAGATAGCGAGGCCATTTAGAAGGGATTGAGTCGGTCGCCGCAGTCTTGTTGCTAGGGAATGAATGTCGCTGCAGAGAGCCGGGAGAACGGGCTTGTTAGCGACAAATGTGATGTAATCAAGCCAGAGATACTACACACTGTTACAACCAACCTTGCAAAGCCAACTATAAACAAGCAAACTGTAGGCAGAATAATTAGGACTAATACAAGCCTGACTACACCAGTGATGTCTGAATTTAAAAATACTGCACTTAATATAGACTTGAGTTAAGGTGGTAGTTCGCCTAATAATTTTATTGTTTTAGTAATTTTCTTATTTGTACGAAGACGTGGTTTGTTTCATAAAATTAAATTTAGGCTACTATAATGAAAATATTTTAGCTTTCATAGTTTTTGTAAAGTAGTATGTCGTAGTCCAACTTTGCATAAAACGGTTTTATCCTAGAAAGGAAATAATTTACACTGAAGAACAGTGTCACGGACTGCACCTAGACATTTATAAATATAGCAAAAATTTTTTGCATTTTTAAAAAAAAATGAATTTAAAATCAAAATTGAAAATTTTCTTAATTCATTTTAAAAATGGAACTGACAGTTTACAGTTAAAATATTATATAATTGTAAATGGTATAAGTAATGATATAAATACATATACTATGCCCAGAGAACTGCCCGCCGCACTCTAAATCTGAATTAGTGAATATTCACTGATTCATGTCGGTGGATGAAGCAGTTTCAACAAATTGAATCAGTGAGAAACTACTGTGAAATCTGTGACTATTCACTGATTCCGATAAAGAGTGCCAACATTCCACAAGTTAACTAGTGAACGTCCACAGATTTTCCAATAATTTTTCACTGATTCAATAAGTGAAAACTGTTCTTTGAAATCAACTAGAAAAATTTTGAATATTCACTGATTCACTTGTGAGATGTTCGCACTCTTAAAGAAAATCAGTGAATATTCACTAACTAAATAGTGGCTATTTTCACTTATTCAATTTGTTGAAACTGCTCCATCCATCAACGTGAATCAGTGAATATTCACTAATTCAGATTTATAGTGCGCCCTTGCACAGTTTACACAATGACACTAACAGAAAAAATGGTCTTGTGGTCACAAAATATTTTGTCAATATGGACCTCACCTAGCGTTTTTGTAGTGGTTACAAAATACTTTTCATAGTTACTGCAAAACTCTATTGGGGGCAGTAAATTTTTTTTTGTCACAAACAAGTTTGGTGAGGTCCATAATGACAAAATATTTTGTGTTGGCCAATATGCACTTATTTTTTTCAGCGAATCTTCAACACCCAGAGATTAATTAGGTATGACTAAATACATGAAAAATTAGCGTTGTCATTTGGTAGCAGACTAAACTTTACTTTCTCGTACATAACAGAGCATAATCTGCGATTCAATGTATGTGATGTCATTTACGTGTGTTACGTCTTTACAGAGATTGGCCTCTCTACCGTGTAAGCATTCTCCGCGGCAAGTCACGACAATGTCGGCCAGTGGGATATCGAACCAGCCTATAGTCACTTGGAGTCTAGTTAGCTGTCAGGTATGTCATGAAATGGGGCCTTACGGATGGAGCAGCGACGGAATGCAAGGGCGGGAGAACTGGAGCGCTCGGGGTAAACCGGAAACGTCCGCCACGTGTCCCACATGTGAAATATCCGAGACCAGCCCAGCCGGGGAACGAACCCAGATTGCCTTGGCAGAATGCGAGTGGTCTGGCCACTTGGTCGCTGCGGCTAGTTTTAGAAATATACCTAGTTGAAATTTCTCTACTTTAATTTGTTCTCCTAGTATTCTAAATAATAAATATTTTGATGAACGTGGTTCTTGTTATGCTGAACTGAATTCTAGCTAAATGTTGTTTGATTAAACGCGCATTAACATTTTATAAACTGAGATGTAGTAACGTCAACAAATATTACATTCAACACACAATACACCGACTGCATTGAAGACATGTGAGTTTACCGCGGAAATATTTGCACACAATTTAGCTCCAGTACCTTACGTACACATCGGCAGCCCTGCTCCGTGGTTATTAGCTGCTAGTCTTCGTGCAGAGGCTTCTTTGATTTAACTGTAGTAAGGTTAATTATACTACTGGTTAGAGAGAAAATATTTTCTTATGGGAGAGTTTGGCACAGGGAACATTTCTGCGGCTAGTTTCACTGCTATCGCTAAGTGACCAGAAAAATACGAAACTATAGTAAAATCAGGGGCGTCATTTAATATTTTTCTTGGGGTAGGGAGGCAATTTTTTTTCGGCGATAGTGACCTTGTTGTATCTTTTTTATTAATTAAGCATGTATAATTAGACACTTTAATAATAATAAAACTTCAATTTTATGTGTTTAAGTTAGCATTATTTAAATAACAAAATACAAAAAATATGTTTTATACACTTAAAATTCTTAATCCAGGAGGGGTTGTTTGCTCCCCCCCCCCCCCCGACCCACTTGAATGACGTTCCTGAGTAAAATTAAATTTAAATAGGCTTGGAAACGATATAAATGATTTAACTTAATTTTAAAGTGAAAGGAAACCAATTTCATGTTTTAAATGATCAACTTAATGTTACTCAAAATTAAGGATAGCCCTGCGATTGTTCAGTTTGCACCCATTATCGATATAGGTCGTTCGGGGTAAAGTGCGCACTGAAACTTAACCTTTGAAAAATATCACAAATCGTTGTAACATTAACTATAGTTTCCTTGTTGCTTGTATGGTTGGCAGCGAAGTTACGCAATATAGCTCCGTGATTTAAATTCAACAATACTGAAAGTGGATCAACTGAAATTGACGGAATTGTATTTTATGTAATTAATAAATTAGTTTTTATCAGACTGTATCGATTCATACTGACAGCAAATGTTATCTTGCACGCGCAAACATCCAGTGACGTGTCCAGAGTGGTTAGACACTTCCCGGCGTCAGCCGTTACAAGTGGAAGGATACGAATTGGCAGAAAATAGAACTTGAGCAGGGCTCTTCTGAGTGCTCACGTTTCCCGAATGGCCTATACCAGCGCTCAAGCGGCACAAATGTTCCCAGTGCCAAACGTTTAACGTTGATATTTCTAACCTGTAGCATAGTTAAACCTTAACTGCACCAATCAGAGCGAGGTAACTGCGACACCACACAGCTGTGATTAGCGGGTAGAGCCCCAAGACTGGTAAGAGTTCAAACCAGCCAATCACTGACCACGAAGCAGAGCTACAGACCTGCACGGGACTCATTGAAACAAGCAGATGTATAAATTGTTTCACCAGAATCCAGCGGCTCTATGCACTAAAAACAAGACCGTGTCTCTATTTATATTTCTTTCTCTATCTTTCTACCACGCGTTCTCACAACACGTCATCCTCGTGCAACGCGTACACGACCAGTTTTACTATTTGCGACTTCGCCTGAGAACCATTTAAAAACCACTAACGTTCCTAGCTGATTTATGACAAAGCCGCCGTTCATTAATAAAGAGAGTGGAAAAGCGCTCAAATAATTCGTGCCAAGGTAGTCTCCAAGGATGGAAGAAATTTTGGTTAACAAGGTACACTGAGAAAAAAGTTTTGTTGGTGCAAACAAAATTTGTTTGAATCAACCAAATCATTTGTTTGTATAGGGGCAAAGAAATATCTGTTTGCTCGTACCAAATTATTTTGTTCCCTCGATTTGTTTGAGGCAAATAGCTGAATTTTGTTAGCAGTACCAAATATTTTGCTGGTCATAAATATATTTCGTTGGCCATATCAAATGCACATGCAATATTTTAAGAACTTAAAAAAAATATATTTTATAAACTTGAAAAATTTCTGAAATTTTAACAGCTAAAAAAAAAAGTATGGCCGTGCCGGAATTTGATCCATCACCCCTTCACTAAACACTTTCAATTCATGACCTAACCAACTTTTTTTACTTTTTTTATTTTTTTTAATAAAATTTTTTTACATAAAATATTTGGTGCAGCGGCGATGCGGAAGCTTCCGCATCATCACTGCACCAAACATTCCCCCTTTAATGTGACTTAGTTTGAGTGACCCCAGTACTTTTCGTGAGATAGTTTGAATAGTGACAATTGTTGAGACCCAAATGGACAAACACAAATGTACACCCAGCCAGACCTGGGAATCGAACCCAAAACCACCCCGCACCAAAGTCGGCCGCTCAACCAACTGAGCCACGGGGGGTCGGCACCAACTGAGCTACGAATGCTTCCATGACAGTGATATTGTTATTTGTATAGGAATAGTTAGGTTGTGCACGGCAGCACAAAGAACGAGTCGTGCAGCTGCGGTGATTTTCAAGTTTATAGCATTTTCTTTTGTGATCGATCGAATTAACCACTTTGAAATTGTTATAGCTAAAATTAAGATACTAGAATTATGCTGATTAACAGTTTAGACGTTCTACTTGTGGCACAAACTTATATTTTGAATGTTGAGGTATACAGTGTTCGCCATCTTATCGCTTACGTACGCCAGCCTGTCATCATCCGCAAGTCAACCAAATGTATTTAGTTTCGCCAACAAAATCATTTAGCCCAACGAAAAAAAAAATTTTGGTTCAAAACACTTAACTTATAACTAACAATATTATTTTGTTGACAAGTTGTAACAAGTTGTTTGTTTACACAAAATATTTATTCGACGTCCTGAAGTAACCAAATATACGTTTGGCACAAACAAAGTGCGGTTAAATGAATAATTTGGTCGAGGGAAATAATTACATTTGTTTGGAGTACTCCAAGCTTGGTCTTACCCACAAAATATTGTTTAGTTGAAGCAAACATCACCCAAACAGATATATTTAGTATAATGAAACAATTCTTTCTCTCAGTGTATTTAGCGCCGGTGAGGGGTGACATGAGGTGAGTATAGAGCAGTGCCGGAATGAAGGGAGACCTCCGAGAAAACCCACCGACCAGAGCATCACCCGGCACGATTCCCACATGCTACAACCCGTGGACCGGTTCCACCGGGGAATTGAACCAGGATCACCTTGTTGGAAGGCTAGTGCTGTAACCACTGCGCTAACTGCGGACCTGTTATGTTGCTCCTTATATTATTGGACGAGGATAACTGGAGACACTTCACTTGATTACAGACGAATAACAAACAATCAGTAGACTATCGGCGTACCAGACTTTTTATTGGCTTGGTTAAATGTGTAAACACGAATAACAAAATAAATAAGAATATCGGACAAGTAGATCCTGCATGGGAACCTAGTATACTTGTCCCGACGTCTTACTCTACTCTATGTATTCATTAGTCACAATGCTAAGGTTAATTCTACTACAGGTTACAAAGATCACACTGAAAAAAATACTTATTGGTCACCACCAAATTTTTTGTCATTACGGACATTACCAAATATTTTTGTGGTGAACACTAAAATGTTTTGCTGTCCCGAATAAAGTTCTGCAGTGACTACCGAAAAATTTTGTAACCACTGCAAAAATATTTCGTAAGGTTCATAAAACAGTTTTTTTATGTACAATGTTAGAAGTTAGTCGCAGGGAAAATTTCTGCCGCTTGAGCGCTGGTATCGGTGATGTGTGCGAACTTACCAATCACAAAACTTGCCTAAATTGTAAGTTACAAAAAGTTGATAATTTAAAACGCGAAATTGGTTTATTTTCACTTTAAAATTAAGTTAAATGACTTCTGTGATTTCCAAGTCCATTTATATTTAATGTTACTACGGTTTCGTATGTTTTAGGTATCTTAGCAATAGCAGCGAAACTAGTGGCAGAAATTTTCCCTGTGACAAACTGTCCCATGACAAAACACATTTTCTTTCCACCCTGTAGTAGAAGTAACCTTAAACATGTTATGGACACAGCATGAAGTAGCCAGCCTGCAAGGAAGAAGAAGGAAATATTGTGCAACTTTGACTGTATGCAGCTGACGTCTCGCTGAGGGAGAGCAGCTAATGAGGTAACAGCAGGAGCCTTAGTACACACACGAGTTTGAGAACTAACCTACAAATTAATCTGTGTTACCACAACTTAGCAGGCTGGCCACACTCGAGCCGCGAGAGTGTTTAACCCGGCCCGCGGCGCGGCGTTTGTGAAGATTTAACGTGGAATAACGACTAAATATGACGTCGTCTTCTCTTGCGTATCAGTTCTACGTTCATAGAATTTCTTACAGTCATCAAAACATTCTGGATAACAAAAAACGGCAAGTTTTGTACGTCTCAATAAAACGATCTTTACTGTTAAACTGTAATCTGTGTAGGCCTACAGTGTTTGAAACGTACACGTATTTTGAGTTGAGTATTTCACTTATGATGAAACGAGTTATTCCGGCATTCGCTGAGATTTAAATATTTTTAGATAGCTTTCATAGGCTATAAATTGGAAACCCATGGCGTAAATCATTACAATCCGTGAAATTTACTTTCTCTTAAAATAACTATCAAGCCCTTTAGTTTTTGGTTTGGTACATAGTTGTTGACATGGAATGCATGTTTTATTTACGAGAGTATGTGCCAAGAGAGTGGCACTAGTATTTCCCGTATTGATTCTAGGTCGGGTTGAACGTCAAGTGTATGTGTGTGTTTATATATTTATTTATTTATATTTATTTATTTATATTTATTTATTTATTTGTCACGTCTGTGGTTAGACGACAGTCGGGTTTGACGCACATTTGACGACTGCAAGCCAGTAAAAAATTAGGAAATAATTCATGAGTAGAGATGATGGTACATCGCAAAACTTTTTTGTGTCAACATATCCTTGAAAACACTGTAGTTCTTGTGACATGTATGACTGGGCGATATACGTCGGACACAACGTAGCTGTCTGTAGACCAATAGCAGGCGTCATATATTGCAACAAAGAGATTCTTATTGGCTTAGTCAAATAGGGCAACAGTTCTACGCACAAGCGAAAGCCAGTCATCATTTCATAAGTTGAACGTAATGTGCGTTGGAACCCTGCAAATAGTCAAGTGTTCCCGCAATAAACCATCATTAGAGGCACTATAATTCCACGTAGTGATTCTAGGTCAGGTTGAACGTCAATAACCTATATACTCCACTCTCATCACTGTGACTGGAACACAGCAGTTCTGGCACACACTGACGACTGCAAACCAGTTATAATAACTCGTGATGAAATCACGTGGTACCTGCGTGTACAGTTAGAAGCCAATGAACAATCGGCTTGGCCATTGTGTGTATAGGACTGAGAAGTCTAGGCTGCTGTCAGATGACCATACGAAACTATCATGCCTCCTATGAATGCATGTTAGACTGCACACTTCTCTGAACACTCGAGCCTCTGCTCTACTTTCATTGGCTGTTGCTCCTGCGAGAGGGTAGCTCCACTCTGTAACTTACCTCACAAGATTCAGTCTGTGGTTGGTGCGAGGTTTCTAGTGCTGGAATCACAACAGCGCGACAGACGTGACGCGATGAGCGCGACGCAAATAACATAACTTGTCAGCCAATCAACATCGAGGCTTCTATGACATCAGCGCGGGAAAAATCTCAGACGTGACGCGATTTCTGAAGAGAATGTACATCTATTTTGTTCTAGTCGCTGATGTGACAAAGCTGGAAAAACGGATTTTTATTTTGTGCTCAAATGTTGGCGAAACTTGTGACTTAGTAGTAAATGGCATTTATTTATTTTACGAGAGAATTTTGTTTGTTATTATTAGAACGTAATCATACTGTTCTTAAGTAAACGTCCATTGTGACTTCAATTTCTCACGTGGGAATACCAGTGGGTATTGTAGATATATTACAAAAAACCGAAGAGTAAAATATCAACAGTCTTCGTTCTAGGCGTTAGTATGTAGCGGCAAGGCACAATTTAATTTATATATATTTTTTTGTATTTGTTGCGCATCCGAAGAAGGTTTCAAAACAACGTGAATTTTTATAGTCGCGTGTGGTCGCGCCCGTCGCGTCGTATTGTCGCGATATTGTGATTCCAGCATTATTCGTCAAGACTTGCCAATACGCTAGACTCCCGAATTGCGCAAACATATTTCTGTGCACGACAGACTTGACTAACTTACTTTATGTTGGCATCTTTCCTTAGACTACTGGTCGCGTCTCTGTGAAGGAGAAGTTCGTCACTTGACAAGACCAATATTAAGTAGACAACTGCGACACATAACGTCTTTAATTCGCAGGCAGACTCCAAAGATTTGTGTAAAATATGTTACCACACCGTCAGTGAAGTGGATGATAGAACATTCGGTTCTGAAATGTAACCAGAATTTTTTTTTGTTTGAGAAATTTGGATGTTCTTACGTAAGATGCTTTTGTTTCTCTGCAATATAAAGTGAAATGTTTCGCCTACTCTTTACAAATACAGCGTTCCCTGACAGTTTATTTTCTATATAATATAATTAACTGCCTCCAACGTGCGGCTGTAATGTGTCCACTCTGCAGGTCAGAGTAACCAGTAACACATTTCTCCAGACTTCCTTTGTTCTGCACCGCTGTTGTGGTGACATTTACACCGCGTCTCAGCTCAGGCTCACAAGTACTGACCTGCATATTTAGTGTTGCTATCTGACAACAGCCTGGACTCCATGTCACTATGTACTCAACTGACTTGTGTTGTTGTCCGGCAGCTTGTGCTTCACGTTGAGGACTGTATACCAATGTGTAGCGATGATGCTATATCGCGGGAAAACTTGACTCTTTGCTGTGTTTCAACGCACCTTCAGCTTACCACAAGATTACTGGCGTTCGCTTGTACGTAGAGCTGTTGCCCTATTTGACTGAGCCAGTGGTTCCCGAACTGGGGGTCGCGGGCGGTTTCGAAAGGGGTCGCGGCAGGCTTCCAAAATAAATTTGAAAAAATCGAAAAATGCTCGAAAAAACTGAAAATTTTAAAAATGAAGATATAAACAAATGACTAAACTTAAAATGTAAAATGTAAAAGGGGTTTGATATATTTTGGGAAACAAGTATGTGCGTAGATATTATTTGTTGAACTGGAGGAGGTCGCCGTTAAAAACCGAACATAAAAAAGGGTCGTGTTTAATTCGTACCCAAAAGGGGGTCTCGAGACCATAAACGTTGGTAACCACTGGACTAAGCCAATAAGAATCCCGCTATGGTAATATTTTACACCTGTTATTGGTCTGCAGGTAGCTACATTGTGTCAGACGTAGGTATATCACTAGGGACGGGAATTTTTGGTGAAAAAATTTTTGCCCCACTTTGTTTCTGTGTCTTACGTGCGCACCTGCAGTTCAACTTCACGGTTATTCGCAGAGTGCTTTTGTGTGCAGTCGTTATTCATTCGACTGTGTCAATCAGTACACGGAAAACTGCCACGCACCACGCATGTGATTTGCGAGTTAGACTCCAGACGTTGTATGTTAAGGCATCCAATCACTGGCCACATAGCAGAGACGCAGGTACGCACGTAAGACACTGAAACAAAGTGCTGCGTAATTCGGTAAATGTCCTGTCTCTATGTATCACCTTATCATACATGTCACAAGAAAGTACAGTGTTTTCAAGGGTATGATGGCACAAGAAATGTTTGCACTGTATACCATAATATCTACAAATGATATAAGGTGAAGTGTAAAATGCACAGTGTCCTGTGAAGTTACACAGGCCCAGAGCCTATAACGTCACCGAGTGTGCCGGGTGAGCATAGGCTGTTGCCAAGTAATAACACATCATGTGCGTGTCTGTACTTGCGGTGTGTGCACAGAGCACGGAAGACAAGTGGAAGCACTCTCGTGTTAGGTAAGCGTCCTTGTACGTCTTTATATCAAAAGACCAAGTGGTAAACACTAGGGACAGGAAATATTCTTGCACCACTTTGTTTCAGAGGCTAAGGTGCGTACCTTCAGTTCTGCTTCGTGGTCAATGATTGGTGTTTCTTACACCCAGCGCTGGGACCTAAACCCGCACACCACAGTCATACGGTACTGCAGTAACCGTGCTGTGATTGGCAGAGTCAGTAGAGAGACGTCACTTCACGAAGCAGATCCACAGTTGTGCACATAGGGCAATGAAACAAACAGAGGCAAAATTCTTTTCGTGGAAAGTTCATGGCCCTTGTAAACACAAATACATCCTACGTTTGTGTTGTGTATTGAGGAATAACTTAAAGTAAAGGGAACGTAAAACCCAGTGCTAAAATTTTAAACTGCGTATAAGCATAAACGAAGTGGTGTAAAATTATAATTTTAGTTTCACGGAATAGTGTTAGTTTTGTAAACTGTGTTAGTGAGTAACATGGCAAATAGTGAAAACCAATTGACTTACTCAAATGAAATAATTCACATTGAAGCAATGTGGCATGGACAGCGTAACTTAACGTTTATAAACTCACATCATGAGTTTTAAAAGTTTTAAGAAAATCTCAAAACTGCAGGAAAGAGTTGAAAATTCAAAATTCTTTTTAAATCAAAAAATTTCTCTGAGTTATTTTCTTCTGATATTTGGTTACGTTGCCCACACATAGGCCTATTCACTGTGAATTATTTCGTTTAAGTAATTCAACTGGTTTTCACTATAATTTGTATGACAGGATAACATGCGAATTTTGAGTTTGGCACACCTTCATGAGGAAACTGTGCTAGCTGAATTTGTTCCCACAAAACAGAAACTACTTTGTAAAGATATAAAACGTCTTTAATCAAACGCAGTGTAAGACTTGTGCACGGACTGTGCGCGCGACTAAGACGGAAGACTGAAGGAAGACGGGGAGGAGAGTGACGGAGCGACTGCAGCGCCTGTGGCGGCGGGCACACGAGCTAGCTGGCCGGCCAGGACCAAGCAAGCACCTCGGCTAGGGTCGGCCGGGGTCGGCCGGGAGCCACCAGCCACTAATGACTGCTTGCCCTCCCCCCTCACTCTCCTCCTAGGCGCGCCAGATATCGATCACTCGCTCGGCAGGCCGCCTCGGGGGACAGGGCGTGCGCCGTGCGAGTTCGACTCTCGGCCAACGCCGACAAAAAAAAAGTTGGTCGCGCGCTCTTCTCCGGCGAGCAGCTACAGTCGGTTAGTTAAGACACGACACCTCCCCCGATAGCTGTCAAGTGCCTGCCCCGTAGGGTTACCAACCTGTGCAGATTTATTATAAGTGACATTTGCGGCAACTTGTCATAAGAAAACTATTATTGATAAAACCACCTGAAATAAGGACAATTAGGTATCACGTGCATTTCACATTATTTCTGAACATATTAGTATGGAAACAAAATATGCATGTATACATTTATTGCTTGGATTTTTTCTTTCAAGTTGTGTAGTTTTTTGTATCATTTTGACACTGTTTCTCCGTTTTGGTTTCTAAACATTCAGAAATACAGGAAATATGCATGCCGGCCATTCGGCCGAGGAATGAATGAGGCGAGGGTGAGATAAGTATGGCGCATCGACGGCATGAGAGAGGCGGGGGGACCGGGTGAATGTAATTAACGTGCACAGGAGTTTTAATTCCAAAGTCGTATCAAATGAATTGACGTAACTTCCAGGTCGCTAATAATAGATTTAACCGGTACTGTGTACCTTATGAGTGTAACATAAAATGATAAACCGCTAGTAATAGCTTTGCCACGTAATATTTAGAAATGAAACTCCACCACGTGTTCACGCCTTCCGGCAGGATCACAGTGTGTATGAGAGAAGGTCAGGGTGAAGGTTGGGCCGGCTGCGAGACATGTAACACATGAGAAATTCCGCCGAGATTACTTCTTACAACCAGTAACACAGATACTGGAAGCACTTACAACCAGTGACACAGATACTAGAAGCAATTTGTATCAACCAATGACGAACAAGACGTACATAGAATTACTAGGGACCCTTATTTATCGCGAAAAGAATTTTGCCTCACTTTGTTTCCGTGCCTTACGAGTACATCTGCAGTTCTGCTTCGTGGTCAGCGATTGGATATTTTAACTGTCACGAGCCTTGAGATTCTACGGGCAAATCACAGACGTGTGGTGTTGCAGGAAAGTTTTTGTAATTGGCTCAGTCAAATGAGATACGGCTCTTCATACAGACACGCTACCAATAACCATGAAGCAAAATTGCAGATGTGCACGTAAGGCACCGAAATAAACTGGGTCAAAATTCTTTTCACGAAAAACAAGGGTCCCTAAGAATTACACAAATTAAAAGGGATTCAGTGACCTGTGTACTCTCTGTCCTCAGCTACTTGTACCTTGACTGCTGCTGCAGTGAGTGGTCAGTTGTACATCTAGCGAGGTGATGCGGGAGTCTGTGAGTGTATCAACGCAGGGCTGCTAATGGTTCGCAGTCTTCAAGGTCTGCCCCCTCGACCACCGCGGAGAAGACTTACGAATACAGAAGTGAAATAGCCGGTAGTACGGCAAACTATGTTACACACGTGAGCAAAATGCCTTCGCTGGCCAGCAACATGGCGACCGCCAATCAGAGTAAGGTGCCTGCTCTGCTAGCTACGGCCAGGCCAATAGGAATCCTGCTGCAGTATACAGGAGCTAAACATACGCGGGGCTGGTATCAACAGACTGAGGCAGCCAATAAGCTGCCTAGTTCGTCCGTATCAAGTGAACTGTCATGTCATTTCTCGTCTGTATGACTATTTTGTCTGTGACTCTGTATCATAAGTTCGTCAGGTAAACGAATAATGGCTACGTAACAGCTGACGGTATAGTGGTACGTTACAGCAAGTGAGACCATAACTGTATGGCCGGGAACATTGTAACTCTGTCTTAGCACTTGTCTCTGCGAGGCAAGGTCTTCTTAATATTCTTGTCTTAGCTATCTTTAGAAGCTGCTGATTTCCGCGATAAGAGTCCTGTCCCACTTTGTTTCAGTGCCGTACTGCAGCTTTGCTTGAAGGTCAGTGACTGGACGTTTCAACTGTCCCGAGTCGTGGGGGTTCTACCCGCCAATGATAGGCACGCGGTGTTGTAGTAACCTTATGTGATTTGCTCAGTGAAATGAGAGTATTCTCTTCATAAAGGTAGGCATGCTACCCAGTAACCACGAAGGTGTGCACGTATGAAAGGCACTGAAACAAAATGGGGCAAAACTCTTTTCGCGAAAATCATCAGTCCCTAGCTATCTTGTATCTGTCACTGTCACATAACAGTGTAAACATCGTAACGTCTTTAATAAACACAGTGTATACATTTAACGTCTATATGAAATTAAAATGTGAGAAACAAAATAAAATATATTTAGAGGAAGTAAAAAATCCCGAAAATATTTTGCACGCAAGTAGTCTCCAAAACGATGCAGCATGTCGACGACGATAACTTCAGAGAAACTAATATTAAACGGTCGCTGTCGGCGTACTAAAATTCTGATTGTCCCGGTCAAATGTGAGTACGAGAATAACGGAATAAGAACATGGACACGTAGATAGTACATTGCAGGCTAACAAACAGTTCCAGTTTCCCCGCGATAATTCAGGGTCCCTTGTCAAACATCCCACTTTATGGAGCAGACTGAGATCCGCCAATTGGTCTCATGACATTCCTAGAGGATCCGCCAAACTGCGGGCAGAAGCTGCACAACTCTTGACCTCGCTGGTCGCAGCATTCTAGCCTCGCGACATTAGCACAGTCACACACTAAGTAGTAATACAGATGTGAAGTGACGTGGCGGCACATTTGATAGGGCGAACTAGGCCGCTTATTGGCTGCCCTAGGTTG
Source organism: Medauroidea extradentata (assembly GCA_003012365.1). NCBI lineage: Eukaryota > Metazoa > Arthropoda > Insecta > Phasmatodea > Phasmatidae > Medauroidea > Medauroidea extradentata. Next base: position 24,598 of record PNEQ01071235.1, read on the forward strand.
TTGATACCAGCCCCGTGTATGTTTGACTCATGCATGTTACTGCAGGTTTGCTATTGGCATGGCTGCCGGCTAGCAGGGCAGCTGACGTACGCTGATTGGCGGTAGCTGTTTCCATCATGTTGCTGGCCAGGCAAACCATTTTACTGGCGCGTATGACTTGAGTTTGCCGTCACACTGGCTATTCCACTTCTGTATTCCTAAATGTTCTGTGGCACGAGCCTGCAAGACTGTACTGCGTGTCACTTTGTACTCGCCTCACTGTATATGTCGGCCGGCAGTTGGTGTGTCTTGCCTGAAGAACTTTTCTAACATTCCCCCAGACGTTTAGTGAAAATAATAATACAGCAACTTGTTTCACTGCCTTACGCGCACATCAGCGTTGCCTCGTGGTCAGCGATCAGGTGTTTATAACTGTCAGTAATTCTCAGACACAGCAACACTTGCTCTGATTGAAGCAGTCAGATGAGAGACACCACTGCACGGAGATACGCTGACAAAAACCATGAAGCACAGCTGCGGGTGTGCACGTACACATTGAAACATGTTGCGGTAAAATAATTTTCAACAAAAATTAGTGACTATACCAATGACATAAGTCAAGTACGAAATGCCTTTTATCCTGCAAGGATACGAAGACCCGGAGCCAGTGTCGGATATAAGCAACTACTGCTCGACAAACCTAAGTGTGTCCTCAGAAAATATGTGAACTACAACAGTCCTCCCTCTCTGACATACTTCACCCTCCTACACTCCTTTGTCTCGCTGTACTCTCGCAGCCAATAGCGAGCCTGGCCGTCGCGACAAGCAGAGGGTACAGTCTCGTCAGCTGGGAAGTGACAACCAGTGTGTGGTCGTTATACACCTCGCATCTACTGTACAAGGTATATTATTGTAACATACAGATACACAGTAGCAAAGTAGTAAACACCGATGTGACAGGAACTGCATGTCAGGAACGGGTGTTTGTTTGCACCGAGAGTTTATAGCGGCATATCGGCAAATATGTATGAAAAATATAAAAGCAATAGATGTTACTTGATAATACGATTTCGTAGAACAAACTTACTGCCGACCGCATACTTGTCCCATAACAGTAAGTCAACAGTAGTTGTGCATGTGCTACTAATAGGTACTGTCCCCAGACGTTGAACCGTTGTGACATCTCAACTAAGTAGCCTTATTCTTGATATGTAGTGGTCATTTTATAATATGTTTACAAGTTTAATTAACGTTTACTTTATGCTACATAAGTCATATGATCAAGAATGTTGAACACGCTATGTTTTTTTTTACTTGTATCACAAATATGTTGGGCATTTCTTATAATTTTTTATTGTACGTGTTAATTTGTGAAAGTAAATAGCATGGTGTGTATGTCAAACTGATCAATTCAATAATTTTTGCTTGTTTTTAAGTTGTAAAACAAACTTCAAGAAATCAAAAAGAAAAATTTTTTCCAATTACGTCGGTTGGTTACGAAAATATAAGGGGGTGTCGGGGGAAAAAGTTCAAGGGGAAGGGGCGGGGATGTTTGATAATAAATACCGCTATTAGTTTCTACCAACCACTCAAGTTTTCCCAGAATTATTCCCTATTTAAAAAAACTTCATTTCACGTGTTTCACAGGACTGCGACCACGCATATGTGATATGTAGATAGATCCTCACAACACTGGGAGTTGAAACAGCCAATCCCTGACCACGAAGCAGACCTGCAAGTGTTCACGTAAGGTACTAAATTAAAGTAGTGCAAAAATATTTCCACGGGAACTTCCTGTCCACCCATAGTAATAACACAATAATAATTCAGCTTAATTGCAATGTAGTTATTTGAAAATAAATAGCTATGATTACCTCACAGCAAATAATACTGATATAGCATAAATCAACACTGCAAAAAGTAAAGCCTTCTATTTCGTCGCCATATTTGCACTTCTGAAAGCAGTGATGGAAAATGTTTCATATGTTCTCCTTGTTAAAAGTGCGCCCTAGGTCTAGGCCTAGTGGTATATCCGGCCATTCTCAGAGCCTACAGCGCCGCGGAGTATGATCGGGTAATTATGAGGCCGCGGTCACACTGGATACAGAACTACTTCACTCAAACATGTTCAGTTTTATGTAGAGCTACGAACTAGTTCACATCGCAGTTGTTCAAAGTTAACTGCTTTCATATGTAGTTTCGAACGACATATCTTCCATGCTTCTCTCCTATTGGCTGTTTGGAGTAACGATTTGTTTCACAAACATTGCTGCTTTTTGTTTCGACATTTTGAACTCGTTAAATAATGTTAACTTTTGGTGTAAAATAAGTGTTTCCACTTTACACACAACAGCAGCATTGCTGTTGAATGCAATATGATAATTAAAGTCACGAATGTTGTGTAGATGAGATAATATTTAAATATAGTTTATTACATGTTCCAAGTTTGTTGATGTTAGTAAGTTCATTGGTTTTTTTTTCTATTTAGTAGTTAGTAGCAAACATGTTCAGATTTTAAACGCGATCGAGCATGGCTGCCGAATATATTTAACTGTACAAGTTTAACACCTCTAGTGTGACCGCGGCCTAATTATAGCCTGACGCTAAATAATAACGCGACATTGTCACGTCACTAGTCATGAGAGAAATGTAGCGCAGGTATGTTGCGACACAAGCAGAGAGTAGAGAATACAGCAGTGTGGGTGTGAGGTGAGGAGGTGTCTACTGTACATATTTGTGTCTAGCCGCTGACACTGTGACGTACATTCCGCAATATACTTGGGTTCAGTGGCGGTGCGTAAGGCCGTGCTCTCGTGCTGTAGCACTGAGTAAACTTTTACAAAGTTATTGTGAACTTAATTTTATTAAATTTCAGGTAATGTGACACAATTTATACTTTAGCCTTTCTTTATAAGAGATCGAATGCTTTGCGCTAAGTTTTATAGGCGGACGGAATTTTCTCAAGTAATTTCGCTCGTGTAAGCCGCCCTTTTCTATGGTGTAAACCTGGCTCGGTGCTCCCGCGGACTAGCGCACGGCTGTCACTCCTCTTTCCTACTCCCTGTCCTAGCTAGTGGTGTAGAGAGACGCGGGAACCTCGCCTTTATCAACACCTGCTCCGTGCAATGAGCCGAGTAGCCCTGCTATCTACTGCGCAAGCGCGCGACAGTTACGTCAGCGCGTTGACAATGATGGCCGCTCGCGTCACGCACGTGTTTGTACATTGCAGACTTGTAAACAAAGTAATTTTCGGTGTCGCATGGATGTGTAGCTGACTTAGAATAACTTTTATGAATAGTACGTTACTATGTATTATTATTTTAAGTTGTGGGCGTCAGTGACGTGAAACTGTGCATAAATAACGAACTGCCGCAGAATCTATGTTATTAGTCTTTGGCGCAATGGCTACATTACCGACGTTTTATGATGGGATAATTTGGTAAGTCGAATTTTACAATATTGATTCATTTTTGTGAAAATTCTGTGTTGCTTGACGGTAAGTGGAAAATTATTTTAAGGTTTGTGTCCGTGGTTAATTAGTGGCAA
>PNEQ01071236.1:0-31454 GCA_003012365.1 Medauroidea extradentata
TGTAGTGCGATCTAGCGACTTGCAACAAGAGGACTTCTTTGTTACTTAGGACGTGCTGTTCAGAAAAGCTACATAAAATGTTCACAAATCCCAACGGCGCAAAATTTGTTGTCAGTATGAGGGTGGCCACTCCTGTTGTTTTCGTGAAGGGAGAGTTTTAAATTGTGGTTTCTTCACGGGTTAAAGATCTCGATAACACGAATCATTGTGCGCAGAATTGTAATTTATCTCCACGTGGTTTCCGATAATTTTACTAAAAAACAATTTTAAAAATCAATTTTCAAAGGTTAATTTATGTCCCTTATAAATAGCGCTAGGCGAAAATTACTTTATGTAACTATACCTCATTTTTTATAAGAAATTACAATATCACCATTTTTACATGTAGTTCAGGAACATCCTGTGTATGTATATATAATGAATATTTGTATATACGTTGTATGTATGCATACATGATGTATGTATGTGTATGTATGCGATCGATAAACTCCGACACCGTTTGACCAATCATCATGAAATTTGGAATATGCACGTATTTTTCATGGCGAAGGTGTTTATACTATCAATTTTAGTCTAACTCGCTACTAGATGGCCCTGCAGTACATAAACTTCTATACCGTTCAACGCATCGCCATGAAAACTGGTGTAAATATATAATTGAAAACAGGTCGTATTTTAGCGATATCCATTACGTTATATGTAGGCGTGTAACTGTGTTTATAGAGTCTGCCCTAGCGTTTATTGGACAACTTCTGCCGGGTTATGGTAGTAGTTTATAGTTTATGTGTCCTGGGTGCAGCCAGGTTCGATCGAGATGAGGGACTTGATAAATAGATTTAAATAACTAGATTATATTTTCAAAATTACTTCAAATCTTACCAAATACTTTCAAATAACGTACAGTACTTATTTGCACATTATTCACATTATTGTAACTTAATATGTTAACGTTCCTAACATTTAATATTTCTGTTGTAAATAAACAGTGAATGGATGTCTGTCCGACCTATACAAAGTACTACGCAAATTATCTCACCTTACACTTCTTCATTTAAAATGTATTGTTCCATAGCTCCCTTTCTAGTTACAACGCCACCTAATCATAGCTGGTACACTACATACAATAACATAATAAGAATTAACCCAAGATGTTAATCACTCCGGGACGTACAACTAATTTTGTATTGTATTAGAACGAAATTGTTAAGTGTCCACAGACTTGTCGAAACTTACTAAAGTATTATGAAACGCAGTATAGCTTCGATTCTGGGGTAAGAATTTACACTAAAAAAGAACGCGTTACATTGACAAATTTTAAACGTACTTTGTATTTTTCAACCCTGACTTTCAGATTCCTGAGAATATCAACAAACGTTTTCATTCCATCGCTGATTTTGTATCATTCCTTATTAAAGTGACATTACTTCATAACGTTTAGCAAAAATAATTGCAATAAATTAATTCAAAGGTGAAGACATTTCCTGCATGACTGATATTATGCTTTTCTAAAAGTCAATACAGCTAAGGTGCTAAATTCATAGAGTCTAAAAATATATAATATCCCAGTATACTTACTGTTTGAACTAATGCCTACTTGCTTGTTCTTCAATAATTATCCTCGTTTGTTTCCAGCTAACACCTAAATTATTGACTTCAAAAATGCAAACGTGCATGGTAGCAGAAAATATTACTATTTTAAATTAGAGCGCTGCACATTTTTGGTTAAGCCTGGTGCACATTCATTAATACTGACGAAAGCTGTAATAATATCCTATCAAACGGCCCCTCTTACCCTAGTTACTGCATCTCCAGAGAAAACATTTAGTTCGTTAAGAATAATATGAACATACGTTCTAATTTACAAAAACTCTAAGAATCTATTATATTCTCCTTTTATTTTGCCAGAACTATTTACCATAAACAGGGATGTAACAATAAGAACGTTAACGAATTCAGAAAAAAACTGTTATGTTTGTCTAGTAAATTTACTAAATCAATAGAAAAATATTTGCATCAACAGTAAAAACTATTAAGCAAAAAAAAAAAAAAAAAAAAACAACTCTCAGAGATCTTTGCAAAATATTCAACGGTAGCAAAACCTCAATACATTCCGTTTTGACGTCTTTAGATAATAATTATTTGACTTCTCACTAACGATCTCTTTCTTTGAGTACAACACAAATTTAACTTTAGTAAAGAAACTTTAGTTTAAGTATGGGCTACTACAAATTAGTTTTTGCACGAACAAAATGTTCGTGTATAGCATATCGTAATGGTAACAAAAACTGTGTTGGTCATTAAGATATCTTGGCAGTAATCGCAAGGGCTTAGTTAGCTGTAGTATTTTTAAGTCAAGCTTCATGATTTAAAAATTAATAAATTCTTTGCTGCAATATTGTCGTAAAATAACACGTAATATTAAATACATGTTTTATAATATTTAACTTTCTTTACTAAACTCCTCGAAGAAATTAGTTACTTTTCTGTAAAAACTGTTTTCCTGCGCAACTGTAGTAATTTACAACTTCAAAAGCACACTAAACCAAAATAATATTAAAAGACACGTCCATAATTAAATCATTAATAACAAACTCGATTGTGAAAGTTGTTGCAAAACTACAAACTACTTCTTGTTGTTTCAGTAATTTCTTTATTCAGCAGCTGTTTATCAAAATATTTTACTTCGTAATAACACGTAATACATATATTTTTTTTTACTGTGAACATAAAGTTTTAATTCATACGATTCGATGCGCAGGGCAATTTGTCATGCAGCCATATATGAAGAAGAATGGCTGGCAAAATATTTCAAAATCATAAATATAAAAAAAAATTGAATTAAAATCGGGGAGAGATTTCCACTACGCAGATCCGCCAGCGAGTTAATTCAACCGCTTCTACAGAGCTGCAAATCCAAGCGTATTGCATAATTTACTGGCGCGTAGGGATAATCGGCTACGGAAAATAATGTCGTACTTAGCTTCCGCCTGGAACTAACTAGCCACGGCCATAGGTTCGTTCAGTCGCGCTGTTTTCAGTACGTTACCCAGCGCAGTCGCCCATCGTCCCAATTATTGTTTGCAATCCGAATTGTGATTTGGTATTTTGGTATTTGTCCTGGGGGGTGGGGGTGGCACCTGCCATCCTTCCTCTCAATGACTACACCAAGAGGCTGGAAATACTGTTTTTTTCTCTCCGCGAAAAAAAAAGCTGCCCCCTCCCCGACACGGTTAGTTTTTCAACCCCCGGTCGAAGCACTCGCTACAGCAACGTAGCAGCCGAGCGATGATTTATCTCGCTATGTTCGGGCGTAATCTTTTAATCTCCGGGCCGTTACACGGTCGCAAATGAGCACGAGTAATATGGTGTCGGGAGATCCAGGCCGGCCGTTTCGACTGTTTGTACGAGAGCGACTCGTATTTCACAACGCGCCGCAAATAAAACGCAGTGGAGCGCGGCCGTGTGTTTACGCATCGGCCCACACCTCTCCCCTTCTCACCCTCGCGTCAACACTCTAGAATCATGTTAAGTCCGCCCAGTGATCATGGCTGAGCCTTCGACCAGCCTCCTCCTACCCGCCCCCCCCCCAACAACACCCTGTACAGATCCGCAACCCATAAATCCAACGGCGGTGCGCCGTGTATAAAACTTCTATTTCCATCAGCAATGATTTTTCATTCTTTTGAATTAAAAAGTCAAAAACGCTAACAAATCCCTTTAACAATGACGGATGCTACCGAAACGCCCGAGCTTTTGTGTGTTCTCCGCATTTGAGCCGGTGCAGCGGGAACAGGGATTGAAAAAGGGGGGTGGAGGGGAGGGTGTGTGGTCATAGATGGGGAGTGGGTGGATGCGTGGGCACAAAACTGGAAAAGTACTGGAAGAGAGGGAGGGGAAACGCAATCCAGTATTGCCGCGAGTCCTGGAAATATTCCCCCCTTCTGCCCCCAGAAAACACGGTGCACCACCCCCTCCCGGTCCTAACAACCTAAAAAAAAAGCAGCTTAATTTGCGTGAATCATGGTATCATTGTCAATATTTGCAGGGTCGCGGGTTGAGCACTGCAGCTACGAACCAGACAAACCTCTTCCCCCATACCACCCCCCACCTCTCCGACAATCTCTCCCACTCTCTCTCCGCGGGGGGTTGAAAAGCCGACTCAACTACAGCCAGATAGATGTCAGTTGTCAGCGCGTGTTGGCGAAGTCATTTGTCCGCCACTTGGGGCGCTGCTGTTGATACAAAACACACACGAGCACGTGCGCACCATCACGCTAACCCCCCCCCCCTTCTTCCTTGCTTTCCACACCCCTCAGCCAACCAACGGGTGTGCGCTAATATTTACAGATTTACGAGATAGTAGAGAAAAATGACGCGAAATAATCCCTTCTGAATATCAGTGGAAGACTAATCGATTGTTGAGTTTTTGTCGCAACAGTTTAATGTTTGGAGAGGGATGAGGTGGTATCTGTTTAAAAAAAAAATCTTATTAATGGCCCCCCATCGACGACTGGTAACTAAATGAAATCCCGTCATAATCTGTCGGGGATCAATTTCGTTTCGGATCGTTTTGGATGGAGTGCGATGAAAAGATAAATGAGTGCATTTTTGTGATTGTAAACTATAGATAATCTTGTTTGAAAAGACGTAAGCTGCTGTGAACCAGAGTGAACTGTTATTTTAAGGACCAAATCTGTTTTGTCGGATAATTCATCGCGTTCGGGAAACTGCTGCATTGGAATTAAATCTGACAGAAGTTGTGTGACAATTTTACACGACTATGTTTAACAACAAAGAACGTTTAATGTACGTTAATTCACACTAAATCCGGAGAAGTGGTTACAACGAGCGAAATGTCAATCACTGAAACTCCAGTTAAAAATATGTTTTTTGAACTAATGAACCTGTAGGGTTCACTTAAAACCAGTTATCAGGCAGATGAAACTCACTGGGAATAAGTGGAAATCACTTTAAAATAAGTAGAATTTAGACACTGAAACGATCAGTATGGCTCCACAAACTTCAGTTGCTCATTTTTGACCGAAACGACTAAAATTTCACCGATATGGTTATTTTATCATTCATTCAAGTTTAGAGCGCAGACATCATATGACCGTTTGCTTACAGTGATTTATAGATTTAGCTGTATTTCATATTTATATTTGGTATCTTCCTTAGGAAATAAACTTCCTTCTCAAACATTAGGCCCATATGCGTGCATTGAGCTATACAGCAAAATCATAACAACAGTAATCTGCGTTGAAGGTATTAAACCTAACGGGGGAGTTCACCAAAATGTTTTATTATTTTAATAATTGTTATAATTGTATAAGATATAGTTTGCTCTGTAGACATACACTGTGACAATTTTTTACAGTAACGAAACTTTTTTACCTTTCATTGTTTTTGTATAATGGCATGTCAAACCCCAAATTTGCATAAAACAGTTTAATACTAGAAAGAAAAACTAGTTGACTAAACAGAAATAAAATTATTCACACTGAAGTACAGTGTCATGGGCTACGCACTTAATTTTTTTGTACGTTGAAAAAAAAAGCACAGTACATAAAATGGTTATTTAGCTAAATGTGTTATCAGGAAAAGTATCTATAAAACGGTCTTTCACACAGTCAAATTTCGCTTCAATTTTCTTTAATATTTATTTAATTAAATGTATTTGAATGTCACGTAACGCCATGCGACGTCATAACGGATACCATTTTGTTTTTCAATTTACTGAATGTCATGAATTTCGTCAAAGATTTTCGTTTCGAATATATTTGAAATTTTCTTGAATTAAAGTATTTAAGAATATAAAATAGGTTTTCCTAGCATTATTAATCCAAATAACATATTTATTGTGTTCTGTATGCGAAATTTAAAATATTAAAATAACTACGCGCATTGTTTATTAAAAATTATATATAGAAAATAGTAAGAAATTCTGTATTGGTTAAACTAAGTATTTTTGTGTCGTGAATAGTTAGTAGATAATTATAAAATAGCTACGTTATTTACTTTATGCGTCATTTATTTATAAATTGTGTGATAAGTACCTTCAATATTTATTTAATCAAATTCCTTGAATCGTCGTGCTATTCAATATATATTTGATCGTGTGAAATGGAGTAGTGTTCAGTATAAACATAAAATATCTATACATAATATTGCTCTACTTGAAGAAAGAACATATGCCTATGTCATATTACGAATATACCCTAGGAACAAGGTACCGCACCTTTGATGCAGACTAAGCTACTAGGCACCTGCTGGCATGAAACAAGGACCTACAACGCTTCCGAGGGCGGTAAGAAGACCGCAATGTGAGAACTGAACTCTTCTTACTGTTCACTGAAGGTGATTTTTTTATGTTTACTTTCTTGTAACTAATCTTTATGGCTTAATTTTGACATTCAGGGCCTGTAGTGACATAAAGTATTACTTAACAGATTTTTATTAAGCTTCAGTCAGTTGACTTTATCTGTATTAACTGACATGAGACTGAAATAAGTAAATAGTTCTCCACCAATTGTGATTACACAAGTCAAAACAGTAAGTATATGTAAAGAAATATGATCCTATATTAATTGGTAACACATTCTCTACTTTTTACATATTTTTTTTCAAATAATGGACATAGTATTTAAGTTAGGGGAAATTTATTAAGAAACACTATTTTGAGGAATCTTTCCCCTTAATGTAATGAGATTTAACGACTGCTAAAAAGTGCAATAAAAGAACACGTCTCAGTGGATAATACAAAATAGAATTATGCCCTTATCTCCGCTCACTCGAGAATGAAGAAGCGCTGGAATGTCGGATCCCGAGAAAGTTCGTCGACAAACGACGTCGTCCAACACGATTCTCACACGCAAAAAATCCAAATCCGGTAATTGACCCCTCCGGGAATCAGACCTAGATCGCCTTGGTGGGAGGCGAGTGATATAACCAATGAGCCAAACACGGCCTCTAGACGAAATGTAATTCACATAAAAATGATATGAAATGAGATACTTTAAGACTTCGTTAAAATCCTACTTAGAAATGTTTTAACTGAAATCATTGCCGAAAAAATTTTCAAGTTTTTCCATGTTTTTTATTTGTAGCAGGTATTATTTCTTTTTAAAAAGCTATTGCTAAGCGTAGACTGTCTTAAAATGAATTAAGGCAAAACATTTTGCTCTCCTTTGTAAACAATTTTGTAAAAAATTTTCTTTATTTTCATTACAGTAAATCTAAAAAGCACAGTTTTTAATGTGACTTATTAATTTGCAAAAAAAATAAACTAAGATACTTTTTTTACTGACAGGAACTAAATCCCATTTTTGTATGGACATAAAACACACACACATATATACATATATATTGTTAAAGTCACTATGCTTAAGCAGTTAAGCACCCTCATTTAAATGGTCATACTTCATTCTCTCGAATGAAAGCTGTACCTCCGTTTTGGATGGTCCTGCCGCTGCTTCGATAGTAACATTACCTGCTAGACGTAGGTAGTTTTTCTCAGATTATGGATCTTCAACAAAGAAAAGGAAAATTGGTGTAGGCCCTACTTGCTGGACGATGTTGGAGATAGTGCTGTTGAAGATGCTGGTGAAGATTTTCCCTACACTCTCATAGATCTCTTCAATTTTAGGTGCAGAAACATGGCGATTTTAGGACTGTAGAAAATGATCAAAACTTTCTCAGTCTAGTGATTTAGTGGACTAAGACTTAAGATAATAATGAAAAATGCTAGCTGCTATTCCGATTATGTATTGGATTATCCTAGAAATTGTGGAAATACACTAAATAGACAAACTAGGTATTGAACGTGACCTGTATGCAGCCAAATAAAATTTAAATTTCATATAGAAGTGAAAACAAAATTTAGGCGTACAGACGCCATACCGACAAACTCCATTTTATACTACTTGTTCAGTACGAGACACAAAACATTTTTACGTGTAAAAAATTCAAGTGGTAAAATTTTCATGATTTCGTGACTTTTTCTTGTGTTTCACATGCCAATATATTTTTTAAACGTATTTATAACCTTGTAATGATATATATATATATATATATATATATATATATATATATATATATATATATATAATGGAAAAACATTACTTTTTCTTGGAGTTAGACTACCAACTGAAATTTATTCAAAAACAATTCTAATGAGTTATTAACACATATCCATATACCGCGTCTTTTGAGGTATCGAGTTCAAACCTCAATCAGAACCCCTTCTTAATCCCTCCCTCACCCAACCCCCTCCTCCCTTCCTCTAGGACGAGTTGCGGTGGCCAAGAGGTTTTGTTTTTCACTTTTTTTCAACATTTATGTCTATAACTGACACACTGTCAGAGATATTGGCTTGAAATACGGCACAGTTACTTTTCTTTCTTACACCTCAAGCGTATTTTTGAAATTAAAAAAAAAACTTGAACATTTGTTGAAATGTTAAGAAGCCAAAAGTGCTACTGCATCCTTGCGATCTGCTGTGGACGTATGGAGTTATAAGTTTTGGCCACTGAAAAGATTGCACAAGTTCTGATACTACCATTTGCAGAACTAAAAAAATACAATGGTTTCTGAACGTCTCAATTCATAATGGTTTGTTTTTTATTTAAGGAATTATACGTAACTGATATTCCTAAAACACTCCATGATATCATGCAAGTATTTGTCCACCGGCTCATGATCTCTGCACAGATTATGGCGAATCCAAAAAATTAATGATGAACACTGGTGATGGAGATATTTAAGAATGGTGACTATGGCTGGTTATGAATCCAGACGATGTTGAATCCTGTTTACGGTGAATTTTGATAATGGTGAATCCAAATTACGGTAAATTTTGGTGATGATGACTCCAGATGCTGGTGAATCCTGATGATGGTGAATCCGGGTGATGGTTCAGTAGCTGAGACTACTCGCTAGTGTTCTCTTTGTCGCCCAGCCTGTATACTGACTGACCACTCACCTGCGAATAGTTCAGTAGCATCTATGTCGGAGGCTGTACTTTTGATGACTCGACTGATGTACAGAAGGCAAGGCAGCCATCGGTAAAAGCAGAAAAAGCGCCGAATAACGGAAACTATGGATGACGACAGCGGAGATTTAGCGAATGTTTTAAGTTGATACTATTACAAGAAGATCGTAATAGCGTCAGATCCTTTAAGCTGTGCTACAATTATTATTTCAAGACGGATGGCAGGCGCAATATTACCTACAATCCATTTTACAGTACAGTATTCTGCTACTGAGACCGCCGAGTTACTGTTTGTCCTAATATTGGCCAATAGACTCAGCTGTCTGTCAGTAGGAAACCGGAAAACAGGACAAGTACGCAAACAGGCGTAGGATATAAGATGCTACTAGATCATAAATCCATTACTCTGCATAGGTACAGCACACCAAACTGCTTTTTTTTATCTATTGGGTTACCAGAAGTGATACGCTCATGGACAACAAAATGTATTCAAAACGTAACAAGGGTACTCAAAAATGTCCACAGGCCAAAATAAATATCATATGGATAAACGCAGAACTCAATCTCAGGCCTTGATCATAGATCCGGACAGTCAAAATACTTTATTTTTGTCCTGACTAACCGTTCGAAAAAAGTCGATATCTTTTTGAATTTTTTGTACCGTCATGTACGAATAGACAAACATTCGCACTGAATTATGGGTATACTGTCAGTTCTGGACTCTATTATGTAAGATCGGTAGGCGTGTGAAACAGGCTTCATCGAGAAATCAAAACGGCTCGGACTGGCTGGCTGTCTTTAGTAGAAAGCCGTAGTCAAGAATGTGGCAATGCTACATCGAGGGCCTGGTACCAGTCGTTCATTGGCTGCCCTTGCCTGTGTAGCAACACACTAAATCTGCAACTAGACATGCTTAAAGATGATGTTTAGGGACTCTTGTTTTTTCGCGAAAATAATTTTGCCCCGCTTTGTTTCAGTGTCTTACGTGCACATCTGCAATTCTGCTTCATGGTTATTGGCAGCATGTCTGTGTGATGAGCCGTACCTCATTTTACTGAGCCGATTACAAAAACTTTCCTGCAACACCACACGTCTATGATTTGCCGGTAGAATTTCAAGGCTTGTGACAGTTAAAATATCCAATCGCTGACCACGAACCAGAACTGCAGATGTGCACGTAAGGCACGGAAACAAAGTGAGGCAATATTCTTTTCGCGAAAAACCAGGGTCCCTAATGATGGTATATCGTGAAAATGTTTTGTGCCGACATACCCTTGAAAACACTGTAGTTAATTGCAACATATATGATTGGGTGATATACGTCTGACATAACGTAGCTGCCTGCAGACCAGTAACAGGCGTCAAATATTACAACATCAGGATTCTCATTGCCTCAGTCAAATTGGCACATCTCCACATACAAGCTAAAGCCAGTCATCTTCTGGTAAACTGAACGTGCGTTGAAACTCAGCAAACAGTCAAGTTTTCCCGCGATAAACCATCATCTCTAGACATGCTACATAGACAAGTGCATCAGGCCCTCGATGCAGCGTTGCCACATTAAAGGCGCCGCCCACCTGCACGTTGTAGGCTCAAAGCGACGCAGCTATAAGGGCGACCTTGAAGCGCGCATCAAATGCCGCATCGCCACAACAAGAGAAGCACTGAACTAGCGCGCAAGATTATCGCCGTTCCACTTGTATTATGGAACTTTAAGCAATGACCATGAAATATTACTGGAGGGTAGACTTCAGCATATTTCAGTGCACGTCTCAATCTGAGTTGCACATACATCCGGTTTGTACGTTTTGAAGTACGGCATTCTCAAAAGGCCATTTTTAGTCATGTTGGAGGACTTAGAAAGGGGGATTGATCCCTGTCAGATACATTTTACGGTTTTTCTTATAAATCAGGGAATAGACACGTTGTTTTACTTTTTTCATTCTGCCAAGGCATAGTTTACTGTTTCATTCACTTTTTTGGAATCCATATGGCATTGTTTCTGTTAATGTTGTGACCTCTGTAGTCGCTCCCGTAAATAAAGCAATTTTTCCTTTTCATCTGTTTCCCGTTGCAAAATAATGTATATATTATTGTTCCAGCAATTACAGAAAATCAACTAAGTTTGTATCTATGCCTTGTCGTGACAAAAATGTTTGATACATCGACTGGAACAGAAGTTATCGAGAAGAAACAGATAATTCCAAGGTGGTAGGGATCAATACCCTTTAATGAGCGTAGTGTCTTGACAATGAGGTTCCGACCTTGTCTGAAGTGTGCTTTCTTACATTGGCACATGGACACATGTGGAATAGTGTTGTAAAAACCGGGTTACCATCACATTTCAGCGCATTTTGAGTGCAGTCCTATCTTCTACCAAATACGGCAATGCTCAGAAACAAAATGGCGCCACAGATCACGACGCCGACCACGGAGATCCGAGTCTTCACGGAGGACGGCTACTGAAGAACTTTCTAGCTGTTCTTGTAACCACCGACACGAGTGGCGCCTGGCCTGTATCCCGGCGCGGTCCAATGCCGCCAACCTCGTGTTTCACCCCTCCTCTCTCCCTTGCAGTTTGTACACCATTACACGGCATTTAGAGATGAGCGGGATCGGGCGGGCGCGGGTTAGAGATCAGTAAATTGTAATTAGGCAAGCAATTACAAGAGGAGGAGTTTGCCAGCGCTCTCTTCCTACCCTCCTTCCCCCTTGGAGTCCCTCCCTCAACCGTAACGACTTCGTTTCCGCCGTGACGGGAAGGGAGTGTGCCCGAGGAGATATTGGCGAGGGGGAGGGTAAGTACGTGACGCTCATTTGTTTCGCATTACGGCCGCCAGAGTGGGTGCAAGGCGTGGCCGGACCGGCAGTAAGGTACACAGGAACACACAGGCCAACAAGATACTAGTCATTTAGTCTGCTCATCTCTTTGGTCCTTTCTCCATCTCCCATCTCCCTTCCTCCTTCTCCTGCTTATCCTCACTTCCCCCTCCTCCCCCTCTCCAGCTAGAGTGATACAGCCCGGCGGAACGAGAGTTTTAATTGCTTCAAAAACACTCGCGGAAATTACTGTCGTCCCCTTATGCGTCCGTATCTTTATTCGCTTCTCCAGGATTATTCTTCGTGAGACGAGGAACATGGGCTGTAATTGAAGCAGGGCGCGAGATAATAACGTCCCCAGATTTCATACATTTTTATTCCGTTTAATTCTGTCCGGGATCCCGTTCAGCCTTATGGAATGGGAATAACGTGTTTCAGGGGAACGAGGGCGCGGAAAAGCGGTATACATTCTAACAACGAGACATGTATTAAATTTTGTTTGTTATGAAAGGTCGACCTTAACTTATGAACTAGTAAACTAATTTTATTTATTTAGCATTAAATTCCCAGTATTTCCGTCGGGGCGAGAAAGCGAAAAGATATTGTGGGCAAATTGTAAATTCTAAGTTTAAGAGGAGTCCTCGACTGGCGCATGGACGGCGTTGCAGCGTGTCACGCGCATACATTTTTACGTGAAACTACTCAAGTTATTCATATTATGTTTACCTACGAAAAGAACACACACTTGAAACCATGCTTCTAGTTTTTCAAAAATGCAGCACGCTTGTTAGAAACATGATATTCGGGCCTCCCACAATGGCTAAAAACGGTTTTTTTAGACTGTTGTAACTCCGAAAATATTACCTGAATTCGTAAAGTGCAAAACGAGAAGCATGCTGCAAAACGAGAAGCATGCGTTGGTCTTTACTTCAAACTATTCAAAAATAAAATATTGGGGCCACCGCTTAAAGTCCCATAGTAAAAAGACTGCAACGGAAACCTTGCACGCCAGTTTGGCGCGCTGCGAATAGAGGCGGTATGCTTCTCGTTAAGCGCGGGACACTGGCTCTTATCGCTACGCCGTTCCCACGCGTCAGAGGTAGAAATTTGACACCGCGAAGGATTCCTCTTAAAGGCTTGTTCCTTAGCTTTGCAGTGATTTCGAAAATATATTTTTTATTGCCACCCAATACTCATATCAAAATTTTGCTCCACAATTTTGACACTAATAGGTCATAATTCGTAGCTGAATTTTTTTGTAGCAATGTACTGAACGGTTTTTTAAATTTCGTCACCCAAAATAGCACGTTTTTTGTCGTAAAAATAAGCCTAAATGAAGCAAAATATTTTTTTGCTGGTGAATAGCACATAATTTTTAGAAACTCATCCACAGTATTGTGCATCGTGTAGCTGTACGTTTTCTCTCACTTTTTTTTTACAAAGCTTTTGGTTAAATAATATTTGAATTACTAGCACCAGTTTGAAAAAAAAAAAAACTAAGCAACAAGCCCTTAAAGAAAGTACGGTAAAAGTGGGTGACTTGGTACCCATGAGACGACTTAGGACATTTTTACACTATCTTTATATTCTGTGTGTTTCAACTGTGAATAAATACTAACGTAATTTAATGTAGACTTTCGTTGGTTGGAATTTGTCACATGTGTATTTTCTTTGGCCAGGAGTTGAACGCGGGAAAGGAATGTTTTGAAATGTCCCAAGGCAATCGCATGCACCCGACGTCACACCGTTTCACGGTTTACAAAGAAAAATAAGTTAGCTTCTGTGTAATAAATTTGCTCGTAATTTTTGTGGACATCGCGCATTATTTGATTTTATTAAATTATTCACTAGGAAAAAAAGCTTATTGGTTACTACAAAATATTTTGTTAACATGGACATTACCAATTTTTTTTTTTGTGGTGACAACAAACTTATTTGTTGCTCCAAATTAAGTTTTGCAGTGACTACAAAAATATTTGTAACCACTACAAAAGTTTTGGTGAGGTCCATATTGACAAAACATTTTGTAGCTACCACAAAACAGCTTTTTCTGTGTTATATTATTAATATCTAGTAGGACGTTAAGGGTCTTAGTATTTGTGTAAAAAGTCATTTTAAAAAATATTAGTGACAGATCTACCAAAAAATTAAACTGTTACAAGAAACCAAATTTATTGACGTAAATAATTGTACGTATGATATTACTACGAAAGTTATCCTACGTGGAGGTTTTATCGTGACTGTAGATATTAGCGATACTGGCTCGTACGTCAAGTATTTCGTCGCCAATACGAGCGGACCATACGCCTCCCACCAAAGCGATCCGGGTTCGATTCCCGGCGGGGTCGGTCTCCGTGTTTTCGCATATGGGAATCGTGCCGGACGATGCCGTTGGTCAGCGGATTTTCTCGGGGATCTCCCGTTTACCACGCCCCCTCATTCCGGCACTGCTCCCATACGTCATGTCACACCTCACCAGCGCTGAAGTCCTCGATATTAAGCGCTGACCAAAATCTCTCACTCGCTCACGCCAATACGAGCGAGGCACTTACCTGTGTATAGTCGGTTCGTGTTAAAGTGAGCACTTTCGGAGCCCTAGTTACTATTATTCTTTCAGTTGCTTAAAAGTTTCCTGAGAGTTTTTAATATAAACAAAACTAACTAAGTAACAAGTTAAGATTATACCACTCAAAAGTAAACGCCCAAGGTCAAGATCAATAATATTCTAAAATTGTTATTCTAGACAGGATAGTTTTCAAAAATGCTTTCTATGTTGCGAACCAGCTGTAGCAATGTATAATGCACGTTATTATAGATAGTTTGATTGGAATACACTCATTGTATTTTAAGACGCAGTAGTCTAAACAAGAAACGATTTTCTACGATTTTTAAGAGTTAATACAAAGAATGATTCTCATCATCTTATGAGCTGCCTTAAAAGTATCATTCCGTCATATCATAAAGTGTTTTTTTTAGGTAAACATATTAAAACACCTCTTAAAATTTTGTAAAAATATTATGTAGAAACCAAATACAATACAATATACAGTTCTAGCGCTAGGTAAGTGGGGTGCGTTGGTGCTACTGATTTTTTTTTTTTTTGTATTTCCGTGGTTAGTTACACTTATTTAAAATATATAGGCCTGTAAAATCACTAGGGATGCAGATTTATCGCGAGAAATGTTGACTGCTTTCAAGGATTCAATATCACACGTCCTCATAGAACGTTCATGTTTAGTTATTGACGCGTGTGTGCATCTGACCGGGTCAGTGACAACTCTGGTGCACCGCTACTACTGAGTATTTGTCATTCGTCTTTAAACAACTACATGACCACCCTCCAGTGCTGGATCCAGCTGTAGGGTTTAAGGGCAAGATGTTGCCCATTCCTGAAAAGTAGCTATACCCACACGTTGAGTCGAAGAAGGCCGTCCCCCGGAAAAATAAAAGTTTTTAATGTGCAAAATGGTGCAATTTAAGGCATTTCCTAAACAAAAAATTGAATATACCGTCTAAAAAATTTGGAATATTTTACCGATGAACTGTACATGAAACACAAAAAAGGGGGAGGTGCCGGGTCACGTGCCCCCCCCCCCCTCAAACCCGCATCTACCACCTTACAATCATACAAGGGGAAGGCCACTTTATAGTTTTTCCAAAATACGGTGGCAATAAAGTTTCTTGCGATTATCCCCCAGATTTTAGCGAAAAGACTTTTGCGCCACTTTGTTTCAATGCCTTATGTGCACATCTGCAGCTTTGCTCCATAGTTATTAGCAGCGGTCTTTGTGTAGAGACGTCACTTATTTTACTGCGCCAATCAGGATAAAGCTACTGTGGCTCCACACGTCTGTGATCAGCGGGTAGAAACCAAAGACGCCTCGTCATTGGCAGAGATGATGGTTTGTCGCGGGAAAACTTGACTGTTTGCTGAGTTTCAACGTACGTTCAGCTTACCAGAAGATTACTGGCTTTCGCTTGTACGTGGAGCTGTTGCCCTATTTGACTGAGCCAATAAGAATCTCGTCACTGTAGTATTTGAAGCCACTTATTGGTCTGCAGACAGCTACGTTTATACACCACAGTCCTGTGTACACTATGTCCTCAGTTACTTGTACATTGTCTACTGCTCCAATGAGTGTACAGTTGTACATGTGACAAGGTAATGTGGCAGTCAGTGAGTGTGTTCATGTAGGTCTGCTGTTGGTTCACAGTCCTCAGGTCGGGACATCCAGTCACAACAAAAAGTATTGAACATTTGAAACCTAACATCTTCGCAAATTAAATCGCAAAATTTCCGGGTCTCGATTCATCATTGAGCACGAAGAGGAGATGCAGGCATCCAATTGAAGACACTGAAATAAAGTCGTGCACGTATCTTTTCGCAGAAAACCAGAAGTCTATATTCATAACTTTCTGGCAAAATACATGACTTTGTAGTAAACTCATAAATACAACATCTGACAGCCAGTTACGGTGTAATTACCGCAGATATTATTTTTAAATTATAAGTAAATGCGCGCCGTTGCATAGTAGTCAGCATGCATACGTAACACTATCAGTGCGACCGCAGCTTTGCTCGCGTGTGTTATCTCACAGCAGATAATATATGCTTCAATTAAAGAATAAACTCTTTGTATGCCAGATTGGTAGTTCAGTCATCAAGTGTTAGAATGTCCAAGCTGCTAGTTGAGTTAACTCTACAGCAGGATAAGTAGCTTATAGCTGTCCACGCGAAAAGCAGTCTTTAGTTTGTACTTACCAATAACAGCGACTTCGCCTGGGCCTTATTTGTATCACTACAAAGTTGAAGTTGTGGGGTAATTACATATTTTTAAATGTAAGATGGAAATATAATGAAGGACGTAGTTTACGTGGCATTAAAACTGATTTCCTCCGAGCACAACCATTGGTGATGGTGCCCTCAATATCATACTTGTTTTCGAAACCTATGCTTGAAGGTAAATGGCAATAGAGAGTTTAGGTGGGATAATGTCTGGTTGAAAATCGTATTTGGTACCTAACATTGAAGTTATTGAGATTATATATGTGGGCTGATGCTGTAGAGGAACTTCAGTAGACAGTGGCAGTATAATCCATTTTTACCACTTTTGAACGACTTTATCCAAATTGCACTAATTTCATCTGCCTTGCAGTTGTGTGCCAGAATTGCACGTTTGCACAGCCTTTAACGGAATTTGAGCCCAGAACCTCCAAAAAAAACAGACCGGAACTACAAATGCGTCACATAACGCCGAAATTATTCATGAAATGTAATATATAAAAAAACATTAATTTCTTAGGCTCATAGAGTTGTACAACACATATCGACAGAACTGTACAATTGAACTCCTGCATAATTTAGTTCTCACTGGTCGTACTTGCTTTCCAGATCGTCTGCCTGGAAAGTTTACAAACTAAGTTTTCTTCCTAACAACTAAGTTATCTTATAAAATAAAAACTTGCATACATATTTAAAGTACTTACATAAGCATCATTCTGACGCCAACAACACCTCAACATCTCTACTGGTTAGATAAATATAATCGGCTGATAGGAAAACAATTAATGTCTTTTACGTCATTTTACCCCTTAAGGTGTCAAATTTCGAAAAATATTAATTTGACATCCTAAATATTTATGTATCCACGAGAAGTTAAATACACAACGATAGCCTGTTCAGTCGAAATAAAATCGATCATTCATCAAATAACACATATCACCCCTGTACAGTACTGAAAGTTCGAATTTTGAAAAATATTAAAACCTCTTTGCAGCCATTTACCTAATCATCGTTCTTAAGCAAAAATAAACTTATTATTTCGATGGGTTCGATACATATCGAAGATTAATCTAAAACATATTCTATGTCTCTTCACATCCTAAGAGACTGAATTTGAAAAAAACACTTTAATCACATTTTAGACTACTTTACTGGTGTCTCTTGGATGTGAAAAACACGATAAGAGCCCACTGGGTTCAATATATAATTAGTCATATATATATTTACGATTAATTGAAACACAATTCATAATTTTTCACCCCTTTTCACCTCCTTAGGTGGCGAATTTCTAAAATTCACGAAATTCCTGTTCAGGTATTTGAGTAAGCATCAATCTTAAACAAAAATCACGTCGCTATATAAAGGATATAAAGGATCACTGGGGTAGATTTTGAATCTAAAACACACAACCTCTCTGGGACCGAATTCGGATAATATATTTAAAAGGTATTTTGTATGTTTACATAAGCATGAATCTAAAGGAAACAGCACTTCCATTTTTCGATTGGTTCGATGCACATGGATAAATAATCGAAAACACAATTCACGTATTTTCACCCTCCTCAGTTAAAGAATTTCTAAACGTCTTGAAGTCCTGTCGTATATGTATACAATTGAAGTAAAATTCACGACGATAGCCAATTGCCTTCCAACTATTTATACAATTCATAAACGAACGCATTTTCCTCCTTTTTATCGCTTGGGGAGTCCAATTTGAAATAAAAGTCCTAAACCTACGTTTTGTATATTTACGTAAGCTTCAATTAAAATTTAAAAAACCAACTCTTTATCCCTAAGGATTCGATAGATTTCGATAGTTAATCGGAAACACATTTAAGGTATTTTCACCCCCTTAAATATTGAATCTCGAATAATGCTGAAATTGGCTAATATACATTTTTATATGCGTTCAATTAAAGAAAAATCACGATGTTGGGTCATCGGGTTCGAGCTCTATCGACGTTTCTTCGAAAATACATTTCACCCCTTTACAAAATTCGAACTTTGAAAAATCCCATCTGAGTGCTCACCTACGACCTGAGGGGAAACTGTACAAAACATTTCACGATTCTAGGTCCAGTGGTTTGGGCTGCGGTTTGATATGTCATTCAGTCTTTCAGTCAGTCAGTATTCTCTTTTATGTACAGGTTGATTCTTAATTAAACCGACACCTTTCAGGAGGTGATTCCTGACGACGAAATGTGTCGAAAACGTACTCACGACTTACAGCCTGGTTTGATAATGCTTTTGTGAGCGAAAATAAAAAACCACGTGATATGAAAGATCACTTATTCGTATAAAGTTTACGTGCTGTTAAAAGTTTTGATTTGCGTTTAGTAAAATTATCCCTCTAACATTAACATAATTCATATACGGGTCATTGTAATTGTTCGAAAAATGGTAACCGTGCATTTTAATTACCATTTTTTGATTAATCAAGAAATATAAGTTTATCGGTAGCAAAATATTTTGTCATAGTCTGACATTTTTAGGGCATTAGTTCTCTTAGAAATTATTTTTTTTCTTTATCAAGCTGATTAATAACGCCTGCCGCTATACAGCCTTTGTAAGGTACACAATGCGGATTGTCTAACACAAGAGTGCAGTGTTTTACATTTATGTTTTGCGGGTATTTAGCCTTGTAAGTCGTGTCAACATTCAAAAAATCACCAAGTGACAACTGAAAAACAATATCAACTGGTTATGCCCTCGATGGGATTGTCAGATTCTTCCCATCATGCTTGGAGTGTTTCGAATGAATATTTATTTAATTTGATCCGATATGATGTATGAAGTACAATTATGCTTATAAAGTCAACAGATTATAACCCTTACTGACCTAAGTGTATGTTCCGAACAACTAGTTTACTCAACTCGGTTAGATTTAAGGTAGTTCACGATACACTTTCCATCACCAACCTGAGAAAGTTAAGGTAGGTCCTCGGATTTTCTCACGTGGGAATCATGCCGGACTATGCCGTTGCTCGGCGGGTTTTCACGGGGATCTCTCGTTTCACCGCTTCTTCATTCTGGAAACGCTCCATACTCACCTCATATCACCCTTCACCAGCGCTAAAGACCTCGATGGTAAGCGCTGAACAAAAGCTCTCATCTCACCTAATAAAACTAAATATTGAATAATGAAGCTAACCAATGTTCAAAGAAATCTTCAAGATATTTCAGTGCTCGACCTCTTGTGGGTCTACATGTGTTCACTTGTTTATGAGACTTCAATGAACATCATCATTCGAAACACACCAAGCATGATGGGTAGAATTTGAAAATACTTTCTAGAGCATAGCTACTTGTGCGCCAACAGCCCAGTACGCCTCCTTAAATAACTATGTAACACATTCTGTAATCATTATTACCAAACCAACGGCGGTTTTAAGACCATAGCTGACATTAAACATATGTAATTTATGCGATTATGTTAATGTTTTATTATTGACATGTCATTGTTAATATTAGTATTATTTTTCAATTGTCACCTGGTGAATCTGTGAATATTTACACTACATATAGGACCTAAATGCCCACGAAACATAAATTTAAAACACTGCGTCCGTGTGGTAGACAACCCGCATTGCATTCGTTACACAGGTTGCATAGCGGCAGGCGTTATTAATCGACTGGGAAATAACTTAAAAATGAATTTCAACGAGAACCAATGCCCTAAAAGTGTCAAACAAAGGCAACTTTTTTTTTTGTCACAGATAAACTTTTTTTTTTCTTAATTCGTCAAAAATGTTAATTAATATGCACGTTTAACACTTTTCGAACAATTACAATGACCCTTATACGAATTTTATTAATGTTAGAGGGATGATTTTACAACATGCAAACTAACATTTTCAACAGCTTCTTTCACGTAAACTTTATACGAATAAGTGGTATTTCATATCACGTGGTATTTTATTTACGTTCACAAAATAATTATCAAACCTTTTAATTTAAGGGTGCGTACAACCATTAGTAATAACTTTAGGCTATAAGTCTTGATTATGTTTTCGGCATATTTCGTCATCAGAAATAACCTCCTGAAAGGTTTTATTAACAATCATCCTGTATATGTATTGATGACTATATTTGAAGGTTTGAAGGAGAAAGTAGAAATTATGAATTGCTATAACACACATTCTTCAGAAATTTCAATAAAAATAATGTTACGATTCGTAAATAGAAAATTCAACAAGTGGGACGTAATTTCACCTGAATGTTGACAAGAAATACAAAACACAAGTAAGTATTAATTGTCTCACTACAACGCATATTTTACATAAACTGAGCGCAGTATGTTGTATGTAAGTTATTTTTTTTTACGAAATCCTCTTTGAGACTTTTTTTTTAGATTTATCCTCTGCAGCTAAGTTGACTACCTTCAAGACTTTGACGTTCCTGTCATGACAAGATTACCAAGTGATAACGTCAAATATTTCTGACGTACGCCGTTTCATCCAAACATCCAGGACTGATACATGGTAACATTTAAAGAATAACTGAATTCTAAACAATCAAATATAAAACACGTGTTAAATTCCACAGAATTAGACTATAAATACCCGAAAATTACGAAACGAAAGACCAAACAAAATATTAAAGATATATGGCTACCTAACAAAGGCACGTTCATAACGGACACGGCCACAAAAACATATTTTATTTATTTATTAGTAAGAATGTTCCAATGAGTCATGTTGACTCAGTAATATGAACAATACAATGACAGCGAGGAACATAATGTACACAAATAACAGAATGTTCAGTATAGATTAATATAGCGCTAGTTTAAGGTACCAGTGAATACAGCAGGCTATATTGTATAAAATATAGGTGCAATACTACATAATAGGCAATATATTTGGTAATACTGTATATAAAACTACCTTTCTTGTTGTTTTGCTATTAAATTTCTTAGTTTACTAAGAAAAATTTTGTGGTTCATTCGTAAAATTGTAAATAGGCCCTAATTATTTGCAGTCCACAAAAAAGTCTGGAAACTTAAGGATGTTTCAGTGGGGGAAAATCTTAATTTTATAATTGCATAGTGTTGGTTTTGTGAAAGTTAACTTGGGAGTACATTTTTCTCTCACAAAAAACAATTAGCTCAACCAGTTTTCCCAAAATGGCACTTCAAAGTAAAAATTGGAATATTTTTTTTTTTTAGTTTTTATAAGCCGCAAAAACCATTTCACATAAATTAATTTAAAAATCACACCAAAACTTCATGTCACGGGCTTGACATGTTTTAACCTCCATTACAAAATATTTCTGTAACTAAAATAAAAAAAATCTGAAGTTTTGAATTTTTTGCCTTTTTTATTAATTTTTTTAATTATAAAAATATTTTGTAATATATTTTAAAACATGTCAAGTAATAACTCGTGACACGTAGTTTCAGTTTTTTTAAAATTTATTTATGTTAATTTCTTTTTGCAACTTATAAGAACTAAAAACGTGCAAATTCAGACTTTGAAGTGCCATTTTGGGAAAACTGGCAGAGATAAATTTTTTTCGTGACAGAAAAATGTACTGCCAAGTAACGCCTGGAAAAATAACACTGTTTCTTAAAAATATAAAAAACACTGTTTCTTAAAAATATAAAATAGTGATTTCTTTCCACTTGAACACCCTTAATGGATATATATATATACACACATATACCACTGACTCAAGACTAGACTACACGACGACGAAGACAGACGAACGCAGTAAATTGATTCACGTTATTCGTTTCAAATATTTATATTCCAATTATTTTTGTGATTCGCACATAATTCATTATAGGATTTCTTTATGCTTGAATTTTGTTTATGTACTTGTTGAGTACAGCGAAATACAGCTTGTTTTCTTCTATTGTTTTTATTGTCTCACACTCGGCTTTTGGGAACGTCAACTACAGTGGCGTGTGTTCACAATATTACGATTAATAATTCACTTCCAGTGCACGAATCTTTCAACCGAAATATTTGATTTAATTCTTGAAATGACTTATACCAGCTTTCACAAAAGTACTCTCGTCCGGGGAATAGATTATTGGAGATGCAAAGCAAAGTGGCTGACATCTCCTGGTGAATTTCTGAACTCTCTGGATGATAGTACCAACTGCGCAAATTCTACTGTATTACGCGTAGCGAAGCAATTTAATGTCGAGAGATAAATATTAGGCGGTAAAAATAAATGAATTTTACATAAAAACATGTTTTGACACATCCATAAAGATAGTTGTCGAGGAGTAACGATGCAAAAATAAATATGATTACTGTAATTTTTACACATTTAAACTTTTGCCAAACTAATTGTATTTATTATAACAATCTAAACTTATTGACTGTGTGTAAACTCTCTGCATGCAAATTTCAATATTTATTATTTTTAATACTTAACAAATATTATCACTGGTTTCCAAAACTGACCACTAACTAGGCCTGGTTTATCCTCGTCTAATTACTGAGTTATAAATGTGTTAAAATTAAAAATTGGTATAATGATTATGTTTTATGCGTTACACTGTAGTATAAAGAATTAAAAAATATTTATTTTGCTTGCGAATTTTGTTTAAAATAATTTTCAGTGCTCCTCTTACTCCTTTTAACCCTCCATACTTTGCTCACAAATAACGTTATTAAAAAAAGCATTTCGGAGCAACGTTTGGAAAAACGCTGAGCTAATGTTTGGCTAACTGAAAAATCTAAATATCTGCATTATCCCTTCGTATTATAAAGTATTACTTAGTGTAACGATAACATTTGTATGGATGCTTTTAAACATGGCCTCATGAATTAAACTATAAGCATAATGAAAGAAGAGTTTTTAGTGGACACAAATTTTAATCCATTTTGTGGTGTACCACAAAGGTTACAGTTTCATATAATTTCTTCTAAATTACATTTACGTCGCAGACAAATGACTTTTTGGCACATTCTGTACACGCTTCTAATATACACTGTAATGAATATTGTGGGATGTTTACTAAGCAACTAATCATTAGAGATTGCCTAGAGAAAAATAGCAAAAGTATTTCGTGGCATACATAGTCTTTTGCAAAACAGTGTAGCGGCTTATGACTTGTATTGTTGGAAGATGGTTATATACAAATACAAATATTGGGAAGCGGAGTATCAGAGTTATCCCAGTCAAATAGTTACATCCCAAACAGCAAACATCAACTGGCCAACTTGTGTAAATCTGATAATGCAGTAAACAGTCAGAATGCACTCGTGGCCACATGTGGCATACATGATGTATATAATGAAATCACCCACACACTAACCACAAGTGTACCACAAGCAATCTTACTATACTCAGGTGATTGTGGGTTAGTTTGCTAAGTCTGCCTGTGAACCGTGTATTGAAGTACGTCCGTCTTTTTAAACTTAGTCGCCCACATTAAAATTAGTTCAGTTTAACTACAAACATATTTACTCACATGGCCTGATTAACAACCATTCCATCAATAGTAGACGATCACACTAGGCCGTTTCTGCCAACAGTTGGCCTACTTAAAAATGATTGTATTTGCTACTAGGGACGCCAATAACGACATAAGAACGCCATATATGGACATGTTATATAATAGCAAAATGTCAACTTTACCGCGATAATCCAGATGTCCTTTGTTCTACATTAAATTGTTTATCACTATCAATAGAGATGATGGTTAACGACACTGAAAATTGCGAAAATGTTTAGCATAGTCTCCAATAAACGCAGTATCATAATCGTGGCACGTGTGAACAGTTTTGGGACAAATCACACACGTTCTGTGTTGAAGCTGTACAGTTCTGACTGGGTATGTTGAAGAGAGAAAAATAACTTCAAACAAATGATAGCTAATATCGATACAAAAACTTCAGTTGTTATACACAGCATGTTTGACTAGCAAACAGTCAAATTTTACAGCGATTCGCCAGTTTCTCTAATGATGGTTTATCGCGGAAAAACTTGACTGTTTGATGTATTTCAACACACATTCAGCTTACCAGAAGATTACTGGCTTTAGCTAATAATTGGAGCTGTTACCCTATTTGACTGAGCCAACAAGAATCCGATATTGCAAAATATTATGCCTGTTATTGGTACGTAAACAGCTACGTTGTGTCAGAAGTATATAACCGAATCAGGCCTATGTTGCAGGAAACTACAGCGTTTTCAAGGGTATGTTGGCACAAAACATTTTCGCGATATGCCGTCACCTGTAGCAATCAATATTTGTTTTATATAGGTCAACTACGCCCTGAATTGTATGCACACGGAAATACATTTCAATGACTTTTCCGTCTGTCTGCATAGCGCAGTTGTTTTACATCTCTCATAAATACCCGGAACTGCAGCATGCCGACGGGATACCAACTGGTCCGAACCCCCAACCCCACTTTTCAGAATATTGGAACGGAACTTAACACAAGATAGAATAGTGAAATGCGGCTCAGACACACCTTGCCTTATGGAAACTTCTTAAATAGCACCATTTTGCATCTTTGAATCCAAATTTCCGCTTGGGAGGACCTCCTTATCCCCCCGCTTAATTGGGGGTGTCGGTGTTACTTTAAAACATCCCACAATTCAAGACAATCTAGTATTTTTATTGGTGTATTAGAAAGTCATGGTTACTGCATTTCAATGCCACGTATAACATAACCTAGTAATAAATATCACAAAACAAAAATTTAAACATTATGAAATTGACTCTTGAGGTTTGGGTTCCTCCTGTAAAAATGTTCTGTATGTGGCCTTGATACTCGTCGTGGCGCTAGAATAGACAAGAATCCAACCTCACTACCTATGTGCTTCATGGTCTGGATGTTCAGAACGCTTCTACCCACTTTCCCCTCGGGGACGTAATCTAATGAAATAAGCACTCGTCGACCCCTTGCGCGCGGACGACTGGCTGTTTGCGGGGTGGGGGAGGTTTGTTTTGAGCATCCCCCCCAACCCTCCTTCTCTCGAGTCTTCGCCCCAGGCCTGTGTAAGCCGCGCTCCTAACTGCATAAAGCCGCGCTTAATTAAAACATATTAGTACGGGCCGAGTGCCGCCCAGAGGGCGGGTAGCGGTGAAATGCTATTAGGGATGACAAATGACGGGCTCGTCCCTGCGCGCTGCCGTTGTTTTAGCGCGATTAAACGTCACAAGTGGCGGTAGGCCTGGGATGGGGTTGGTGGGGGGATGGCTGTTTGTGCGGTCTGTCACGTGACCGGTTTCATGGTCATGAACCACGGACCATGCATCTCTCCAGCATCCCCCAGCAATACCCTCCTACGTCGTCGAGCTGTGCGCCTCGTCTGGTTGGTCACACTGTCGCTACAGTTCTTTAATGGTTTGTCACACTTCTGTAGCTGTTCCCTGATGGTTGGTCACACTGTCGCTGCAGTTACTTAATGGTTAGTCATTCTACTGTGGCTGTTCACTGATTGTTGGTCACACTGTCGTTACAGCTCTGCGTTGGTTGGTCCCACTGCCATAGAATATCTCTAATTGGTTACCTTGTAGTAGCATTTCTCAAAGTTTGATCATAATGCTGTAGTTGTTCAGAGGGGCCGATTAAATATGGCTTATTTTGGATGCAACGCAGAATTTGTGTCTGCATTGCATCTGTTTGCGATGCTGTGGAATTAAATACGTGTACACAAAAGTGCAAGACGTCACGTGATGTGAACACAATTGTTGTAAATATGCATGTAACATATAGGGCTACTATTAATATAATAACGTTTGTTATCAGTCGTGCGAGAAACACCATAAGTTTGTTTTCTACAAAAATTAGTTGTGGGTGTTATAGTTTTGTACGGAGGTAGTCAATGAAATCTGCTGTTTCTCAAAAGAACTCATTGTTCAGTGACTTGCTACACTCACAAAATACGCTTAGTGTGGTTTAATGGTACGTGCATACCTCTGTACGTAATTATGACAACAACTCCTTTTAGTAGAAAATTGACCTATGTTTAGAGATGATGGTTTAACGCAGGAAAACTTGACTGTTTGCTGAATTTCAACTCACGTTTAGCTGAGCGCAAGATAACTGTCTTTAGCTTGTACTTGGAGCTGTTACCCTATTTGACTGAGCCAATGAGAATCCCGATATTGTAATATTTAACGCCTGTAATTGTTCTGCAGACAGTTCCGTTGTGTCAGAAGTACATCGCCAAGTCAGATTGTAAGAAACTGCGGCATTTTCAAGTGAACGTTGTCACAACACATTTTCGCAATATACCATCATCTCTACTTATGTTGTTTCTCAAACGACTGATTCATTTGCTTCGTTCTCAAACGCGCAACTAAATAATGTGGATGTATATTCAGTTCTAACTGTGACTAAACGTGCAAGCGAGGACTCGTTTTAATCGTTCTGCACATGTGCTGCTCTGCATAGGTGCAAATAGCATGGTAGTGATATTAAATCGGGACCCTAGTAATTGGTAACACTGTCACGGCTGATCTGTGGTGGTCGCCTACACTGTCTTAAAAAGAAATTAGAAAGATGGTCACACTGTCATACCACACAGTCCTGGCCACGACCGTAGAAGAACAGGTCTGGACACTCGCCTGGAAACTTGACCCCTTTGTTGTTTGGCTGCAGTTCGACAAGTTACCGATAATGCTATACATCTTTGGCGCTGCAATCAGGGCGGTCGGACTCAAACTTTGCCCACTTCCCTTCCACTTAGTTAAACAATTTTATCAAAACGTTTATGTGTTTATCTATTTATGGAGTACTTTCTTCGCTCACAATTTTAAATTATGGCTCCAACAATCATTATTTACTTTATAATGTTAACAATGGAAAAAAGTGGGCGGAGTTTGAGTCTGACCGCCCTAACTGAAGCGCCAATAAAACACAACATTCTCGGTAACTCGACGAACTACAGCCAAACAACAAGGAGGTCAAGCAAAATACATGGGTAGATAGGCGAGTGTCCAGACCTGTTCTTCTACGACCGTGGTCCTGGCAGATCTGCGTTGGTTAGTCACGCTGCCGTAGAAAGTCTCTGATAGTTGGTCACTCTGTCAGTGGTTATGATTGCTTACACTGTCGTTACAGTTATCTAATGATTGGCCAAGATGCTGCTGGTTGCTAAACAATTAAAAAAACGAAAAATCATATTTAAGAGACATTTGGTGTATCGTAGCGGAATTTGTATAATATGACATGCCTAACTACCCGAAACAAGTCAAAAATATATTTCAACAAGCTTATATCTATAAATTAAATGATGCTTCCTTTGAAAAAAATCGAACAAAAAAGAGCTGAACAAGTAATAATAGGAAAATGAAGTGCGAAAAAAACAAGGGAAGGAGAAAAATTACAAGGAGACACAATGTTACAACAATTAGTTGTAGCCTACTAGTTTATTATATATATATGTCACAATTAAGGCATGGATGGACTAAACGTAATTAGCAAGTTAGTAACTAGCGCAGAGATTAAAACTCTCGAAATGTGGAGGACAATTTTCGATTAATTCTAATTATGTTTCCAAACTAAAACCTTGAATATGCTTCAGAACATTTAAACGCAATGTTCGACGCACTTGTAGTTTTATATGTTTATACGGAAATATACGTTTTAATTTATAAGTCTGTCTTTCCTGATTTTTTAATTCAAAATATTTCTCTCAGAAATACCTTGAAAAGCAATTATATTTGGACGTCGTTAATTTAGAGAATATTATATTTGATTAGTAAGATGCTAATATTCCTCCAGTAGCCTAACAGTCTGGCGGATTATCAAGATAATTGTGCAGTTTTTGAAAAAAATAAATTTGTTAATTTCCCCTTATTCTATGGCCTTCAACATTCTGAGGATTGGATGTATGACGAATCACCTACACCTACAAAATTGCCGACACTACTTGGTGTGACAACGTAGTGTACAGTAAGTAATTCCTTAAAAATACACATAATTTTCTTAACGTTATATCTATAGCTATTTATAATTCTTTAAAAGTAATAGGGCGGAATTTTGTTTTACATAAAATAGCACACACACACACATTAGTAAATTCGGTTAGATTTACTTGTTTGCCAACCTGCCACGGGGTTGAAAGATGGACAAGTGGTGACCCTTGTCTCTTTAACAAACACCTGGGTTAGTAGCAAAAGTTAGTAAAAAATAGGATATACCTACAAGAAATATAATATTATACTTAAGTGTATAGCTTTGAAGGAGAGCTTACACCTTCTTGTATTTAGTATTTATATTGTTATGAATAACGGAACTAAAGTTAGAATTTGAATACTGAAACAAAAAAGATCCCTGGTCAATGAAAATAGTTCCGTGCAATAGTAACAGAAGTCTTTTGGTCTATGTTGTCCACGGCGGAAGCTGCGAAGGCACCTAGCTGCAAATATTTATGATTTCTAAGTGCTGTACAGCAGAACTGTATCTCAATCGTCGGAGAAGTTCTGTACTCTGTACGATACTGATAAACGTACAATTTAGATCTCTTTAACCATATCTTTGTATCTAATTTACGAGTGTATATAGGTCCATACATACATTGGAAGTGACATTTCAGGACATTTAGAATGCCTGCTTGCTTGTCTGAGAGGAACGCAGTCTATTACTACAGATGTACTAATTGTACCTATCGTTATTTATTGACGACAGGCTAGAATTCACTGACCTTAACTCACCCGAACACATTCCGTGACGCTATTAATTCCGGAACTTAGTATCTTTGTGTACCAACATCATAGAATAGAGGGCGTTTTACAATTGCCCTTAAAACAGTGGCTGATAAAGCATATCTTCAGGCGCACCACACAAACTGCCGACCAATAGTAGAAGTCAAAAGAGTATACAGTAACTTGCAGTACAGTCTGTTGTCAGATAACAACATGAAATTTACAGGTCTCTACTGATTACGTGTATTAAATGCCATAAACTGAGATAGGCTAAAGTGGGTTCACTTGAGTAATTTGGCTGATTTTACATATTAGAGCCGTTTAAAATCATGGACAGTTGGGTACACATAGCCTGTATCCTGTAATTTTTCTGAAAATTCGTCACTAAACAGGAATGGGCTCTTTCGAGTGTAGGTCACTCGATATATAATTAGTCATTCTTTCGTTATTAAACGTACGAGACAAACACACAGATGGCCCCAAATTTGTGGTAGATGCTTGTAGAACATCACAACCTTCCGAATGTGCAGTGAGCTCGAGGAAGTACATGACAATTTTATTTAAACGAATCGAATGTGTGGATGAAGCGTTGTCAGACCAATTATTTTCTCGTATGAATTCTTAAAATCCTCAAACGAAAAACACTAGCGGCATCGGCTTCATCATCTAAACTAGTCTGGATAAAGCTTATAAAGTTATGCAAATGCAACATATGGAACACTGACATTCCTTTCGCCATTGTGCTCGAGACGACTCGCAGCCTCGTCCTCTTGTAATGTAAACCTATCCTTCGTGATGCTAATACTTCCAACTTCTGTAACAAAAATATGTTAGACATTGTCATTGTGATCATATTTGTGATATATCGGTCACTTATTGCCGAAACTACACATGCCTGCTCTGTGTTGGTAACATAGTGAACTGTGCACTGAAAAAAATACTTATTAGTCACTGCAAAATATTTTGTTAAAATGGACCTTATCAAATTTTTTTTAGTGACCACAAAAAAATTTTTGCTGTCCCCCATAAAGTTTTGCAGTGACTACAAAAAAATTTTGTAACCACTACAAAAAAAATTTGGTAAGGTCCATTTTAACAAAATATTTTGCAGTGACTAACAAGTATTTTTTTCAGTGTGTGTACAGAGCCTTCCCAATGTTGTGAAGGCCATAACGTGCTTTATTACAATATTAAAGGTACATCAAGGAGTAAGGTCGGTTTATTATAGCTTTACAAGACACTGCCTGTGATGTTTTGCTTTAATGACTATTGTGTCACCCACACTGAGTTTTCTTATCATATCCCTGGTCCTGCAAATTGGACGCGCACTGTAACAGCCAAGCTCAAATATAGATGCTTCATGTAATACCTGTAAATCTGAATCCTCTTCACTGCCAAAAAAGCAAACATTCTTTGTCAGTCCAAAACCCCAACATCCTCGTTATTTTCGAGGACTCTACTCCTCAAAAATTTTTGAGGTCTAAAAATTATGAATCAAAAGAGAAACTTTCTTTTCAGGATCTGCACCATTCCCTGAAAATTTTTGCTTAAGTCACCGGACTAAAATGCGTGAGTGTACTGCACAACAAACACCGATTTTGCTCCGTCCAATAACCTAAACTGCCATCGGTGTGTTGCAAATTTATATTACTTGGTGATGTTAACAAATGTTTGTTTGGTGCCGGTTTACGTAAACCATTAAATAAAAAAGAACGCTGCAAACAATATGTTTTAAAACTATAGGCCTACGATTAAAGTTTATTTACAATTTGACGCTAATAATTCCGTTTATGATCAAAGTAATAACATTCAGCACGTCGTTCCCTTTACTGTGAGATATTGTCGGAAGCAGCAAGAAATATTTTGAAGTGGTCATTTCTGAGAAACTCTGCAACTGTCTACCAGGTTATGTGACAACTAAGAATAAAATTTATGCTAATGTTACAAATTATATAAGTAAAATAAAGTGACACAGAATTTTTATTTTTCAATACATGACAAATTGATTGTGCTTCAGCAACTGTTTTTTGGTCATTGAAATCTCGTTCTTGAAGGGGTCTGACCCTAGTAATATTTGACATAAGCTCTTTCCTGTCTTCCTGTTCTATAGATCCACCAGTAGTTCTCCAACCATTACAATCTCGTTCTTGAAGGGGTCTGACCCTAGTAATATTTGACATAAGCTCTTTCCTGTCTTCCTGTTCTATAGATCCACCAGTAGTTCTCCAACCATTACA
>PNEQ01071237.1:0-10123 GCA_003012365.1 Medauroidea extradentata
AGAAGCACCGAAGATGCCCGAGCCGAAGAGCCGTAGTCAGATGAGCATAAGATCTTGTGACGTCATCACGGAGCACTTAATACGTAGGCAGGGAAACAAGGGCATGTCAGTTCATATGGGCCCACACCAAACTGGAGTCAGATAAGAATGACTCGTTAATCCAACCGTACTGCTGGTAGACATCTCAAAAGAACTAAATTGAGCCAATCCCGGCTCAACGTTATGTGATGAAAATATTTTATCCCATTTTTTACTTTGAAAATTAAGGTGCGACGATTATGCGATGGCGACGATTATGCGCGGAAATACGGTAGTCAGCGGGAACGTTGATTTTCTGGTTTTTGAGCTGATTCTCTGTCCTTGAATTCATGGAGTCTGCCTCCATTTGTGTGTGTCCGACCTCTACAAGCTTTTGTTCTACTGTCAATTTTTCGATTACTGATAGCTGTAAAAGTGCATTGGCGAGAGTCACATTTCTGTTCTGGTAGCAGCAATCATCGCTATACAATATCAGTTTTTCAGTATCGTTTCTAAACGGTAGTTGTGGCGAGATGTAGTTGCAAATGACAGTAGCAAACTCATTTGAACAGAAAATAGTGGCCATCTTTGGTTTTCAAATCAAATACAGTAAAATTGTGCACTGCTAACTTGGTTTTTGTAGTACAGACTGGAAATGTCTGATTTTGGGCACAATAGAACTGACTACAAGTCCATTGTATACACGTGCTCTTCATTGGCCTTGTCAGTTACCTTCTCCAATCTTGCTTCAGTCTTTTTTTGAAGATGACGTTTGAGGCTTTCTTCGTTAAGATTGCCTTCGTTAAAATTGCCTGTATGAAAGGCTGCACATATGCTGCACTCGTCTTTGTTGTCTTCAAAAGCTTGCATGAATAAGCAGGAAGAGAGAGGTTCTACTCCTTTACTTGTACACCACTCATCTTTGTATGTTCGGCATAACTGCATTTTGGATGTCCAGTTTGGCTCTAAATATAATTTTTTAGAAGAAGCTCTGCAGTAGTGCGACTCGACTTTCACAAAACTTGATAAAAATTCTTCCAAACTTTTTCTTTTTAGTTTTCCAAATTTTTGGGACTGAATTCTTGGTTTCCTTTTTATTCAAAGTAACGCTACCCTCTCTTCTATTTTCAGCCTCTCCAACAGTTTGGGTTATCTCTTCATCTTTTTCAGCTTCATTTTGCCAGTTCAAGGCAGTCCATTCCCCAATACATATACAGTAGTATTTAAAAACATGCTTTTGCAAACTCTTCGTTTTCCATCCAAAGTCTTTAAGTAATATTTACAGGAAGATTTTCTTCTGGACATCCTTTATATCTCTAGCTCTTTGTACAGCACTCTTCTCAGTATTTAACTTCACAAAGAGCTTCTTCTCACCCTATTCCAGTGACCAGAATTCTTTGAAAATCTGTTCCCTCTCTGCTTCTGTTATAAAACAGCACTGTAGAGTACTGTTTTCTTTTCTCACACACTTGCAACGAGTTTTTAATTTGCATTCTTCCCTTTGTACATCATATTGCCACTTCCCACCTTCTGTCACATTCTTTCCTTTGTATTTTTTCCCCAACTTCCATGCTGATTTGCATTTGTTGACATTGCACAAACTTTTATTAACTTTTTCCTACTTTGACTCTTTGAAGAAATAGGTTCGTTATTATCCACTTGAGTTGTTGATGGCGTAATGTCATTATTCTGGTTATCTTGTGGAAGTGAAACGTCTATTAAAATATTTTCTTGAGAGACTATGGCTGAAGATAGGCAATAGTTATGATCATTGCACAAATTTGGTGGGTGTATGAATTCTTTCACAGCAGTTTTACTACTGTCATAGATGAATAATTTAAAAGCACTGGTGTTTTTTTCACACTGAACAATGTCCTCATTTTGAGTTAGTGGTATTATGAATCGTATATTATTAGGGTCGTTAGTGTTCTCTGGTCCAACTTCTACAAACATTTCTACATCCCGAAAATCGCGAAATTGTGATGGCAGGTCAAAGTCCATTGTATGATGATTCACCAAGTCCTTATATTCATTGTTTGCCAATTCATCATGCTGAATACATACCTGCATTCCGTCGTTGTTTTTTTCATTGCCAAAAATGTTACACAACATGGTTTCATCAGTTGATGAACATGGGTTGCAAACATTTGATAAGCTTCCAGCTATATTGTCAACGAAATTGCAAATCTCTTCAAGAATGTTTTCACTAAGATCCATGTCTAAATCATTTGTCTTGGCTCTTGACATACTGCAAGAACAGTTATTCATAGCTAACATTTAAGTTATGCAACAGATTTGAAAAATGAAAGAGAGTAATAAGCTTACACCTATGTAACACACAAGATAGCAACAATGCATTGCAGTTGAGTATTAACATACAAGATAAGTTTGTGCACAGTTGACCAATATACAATACTTCAGAATGTAAAATAATTATAATAATACTTACCTGTCCCACAAATACCGGTAAGTAATCTGAACTATTATAAACACTTTCATAATATATACTCCAAGTATATTAACACTTCAGGACAACGGTGGGAAAGGTCGCTAGGCTACTAATTACAATTAAAGCAGAAAGAATTGTACACAAGTACTCACAGGATGGTACTCGCAGATAGAAACACAGACACATAGGACAAACACATTTCTCCGCGGATGCGCGGTCACAACGTTTCGCAGACTACATCTGCTTCATCAGGTGAGTGGAGGCACACTGAAGTCTATTGTCCAGCGGTGGTTGGTAATCAGTACACCTAGCGGCCAGAGGACAAACTAAGGTGCGGCGGGAAGTTTGAAATGTGGGATTGTTATCTGAGGTTAATGCTAGGTGGCTGTCTGGATTTTGTGATGTATTGATGTGCCAGTTCCCAGCGTCTTAATTCTGCTTTGTTTAACTGTGGTAGGGCCCTCACCACTCTGGTAGTATAACCGGAATCAAAGTTGGAGTTATGAAGTTCTGCATGTGCAGCAACTGGCTTCTCATATGGATCAACCTCTGCTCCAGCTGGAGCATTAATCGAACCTGCGATTATAATTATTTGTGTGCAACAACAATAAATTTTGTATTTCTTTATGAAACAGTTCATGATGCTTCTTTACAAGTAAATATATACTGTACCTGCTAACACTTTTTTCTTTACTTTGATAATTCTGTGGCAGTGCTAGTAAGCTTTTCTTCAAAATGGTTGGTGTTTATTTACAAACTGGTGATCATGGTAAAGTGTACATTAAAGTTTTATAAAGTTTTGAAGTGACGATGTTCGCTGAAATGTGGAATTTTATTAAAATAATTTGAGGATTTTATGAACGACAAAATATTTTACGGTAAGTTTGTTATTTCGCGAAACATGATGGGATTTCGGTAAATGTGAAATGTGTAAATTGTTTTTCTTTAGTAAAAAACTACTAGGAAACATTGCTAAATTAATTTTACGAAGGTTATCTAAAATTTCACGTTATCATCATTTGTGAAATTTCACTGCCTCTACCAAAGCTGTAGCTTTCTTGTACTCATGCTTGACATGAGTCTGTCCACTTATGCTTAATTTGTCCATTATACTTTCAGACGACGAACAAAAAATTATCTTCGAAATACTCTCAAAGTCTTTTTGATTGCATTCCACATCCCCATATAAGGTGTGAGTTGTTGGATATTAGTACCTTCAAGCTTAGTCAAAAGGTTCACAAGTTCAGATGCACAATCTTTGAAACACCCTAGGCCAAAATTAAATTGACATCCTTATTAGACAACGATGAAAAGTACTTGATGCCAGCATTACTCTACTCCTGATAGTCAGCTCCCCTGAAAAATGCAATGCTATGGAACAAGCACTCACCTGAGTAAAACACAGACCTGAACTAAGAATTCGACCGATTTACCACAGGCATTGGAAATGGTGTAGCAGGCAGTGGTGTTTCTTTTTCTAGGTACTTCAGGTAGTTGTGTTTTCTTTACCTGGTGTTCAGAAAATACGACTTTATGTTCAACACAGCACAATTAACTACAGTGAGTCCAATTTGTGCAGCATGTTCACCAAACAACACTTTCAAACTTTTGTCATGTATCTTGCTACATTTGTGACAATGCCTATGACATCACAGTACTGGACACCATACTTTCCAGTATATTCTGTTATGACCTTGGCACAAGTTGTAGCATCAGCCTTCTGCGAGGAACTGGCAAATGCCACAAGTTCTGGTGAACTAAATGTTTCCATGACCACTTGAAACTAAATTATGAAAACACATCTGCCTATGTTGTCTGTTGTTTCGTCACATAGGTAGGGACATTAACATTTCGGTGTGCTAAATATGTGAAAAGCTGTGAGCAAAAAAAAGCCAAAAGCGGGGGGGGAAAAATGATAAAAGCGGTGAACTGCATTAAAACACGTTGCACGTGAGACAAAGTAAGATAAACCAATTACTCGTAAGTAAATTGTTTCATGTTTGTAATAAAAATAAATTAATACCAAAAAACCCTTAAAATAATGATAAAAACAACTGGTGAATATCAATCACAGTTTTTAAAAAGCAAGCATGGTCGTTAGTTCTGCATTTTCATCCAACAAATTATGCCTCCTGTCTGTGACAACTGTGTTATAGGAAGAAAAAAATCTTTCACTGTCTACGTTAGAACAACGGATCCAGACACTTTTTTAGGGAGGCACATGCAAAGTCAGGAAAGTAATTTTTAATAGAAAAAGAATTTCCACAATATCTGCTTTTGAGTTCTGGGTTTTTTCCTTAACAATTTCCTTCATTCATATGTAACCACGAGCAATGTCTGCAGAAGAAAGGTTGCAATTTTTCACTTCTGGTAGAGTTGTGAACAACTCGACGAGGTCATAATTTACGGTGTTGAGTACCACCTTTGATGGGTCAAACAATTTCCCTACAGTTTGAAAAAAAAAATCTGGATGGATCAGTGGCCATGAGCAGCTGCGTTTGTCCATAGACAGTGATGCAGCACATTGAAGTTTGTTTTTTATTTCTGCT
This sequence comes from Medauroidea extradentata, assembly GCA_003012365.1. Taxonomy (NCBI): domain Eukaryota; kingdom Metazoa; phylum Arthropoda; class Insecta; order Phasmatodea; family Phasmatidae; genus Medauroidea; species Medauroidea extradentata. The sequence continues at coordinate 5,017 of PNEQ01071237.1, forward strand.
TTGCAATTGGTGTTTTTCAATGGACTTGAGAGCAGCATCTGTCTCACAATTGAATATCCCTGAAGCAGCGACAGACAAGTCTTCTTTAACAGTTGTTAGTTTATTGACTAGTGTGTAACAGGTTGCTTATTTACCTAGATGCTTCTAAATGCTCTGTCAACTGAATCAGACTGTTTACATGTTCTTTCACAAAAGTGGCTTGCACTTAAATTTTCTTCACATCCATGTGCGACAAGGAATTGAAGTACTCAATTCCAGCATTTGGAACACCGCGCATGTCTTCAGTAGCAAAAAATTCAATCAGATCTTAAATATACTCAGATTTGTAAATCACAGACTGAAACCAACTGTTCCAATGAGTTAGAACAGGCAGGGGAAATTACCAGATGTTTTTTTTTACATTTGGATATTTAACCATCAAAAACTTTGTGTACAGGTGTTTCTGTTTACGTGTGTTGAGGAATGCTGACTTGATCTTGCTTATTGCAGTATTCAGTTCTGTAAGAACTTTGGGACAGATGCTGCCAACAATGTTCAACTTATGTGTCCAAGCACTATATATGCAGCAGCTGGTCACCTAGCACTACCCGTAAAGAAGCACTGCACTTTGTCATGTAGCGAGTGCTGTCACTTACAAATGCCACTACAGAGCTATAATTAATGTTGTATTCCTTCGTGGAATCTAACACTGCTCTGGCACAAGTTGTGGTATTCCCTTGCTCCAGAAAATGCACTCCTGCCACAAATATCTTATGTGCATCTCTTGACTCCAAGAGACAGAAAAGGACAACAAACACACACTTCCCTCTTCTGTCTGTTGTTTCGTCAGCTAGAATACAGACAGGTTTTCCAAAAATTTCTTGTCTGATACTAGCAGCTCTTGTTTAGTAGAGGAACATATTTTTCCCTTGACATTTTTACGGTGGGCGGATCTCCAGAACCTGTGGAATATGAACGAGAATGTTTTCAGAATAAAATCAACTAACACAAAAGAAACATTATTGATAAAAGTATGTAACTTCTGAGATTATTGATGTAGGCCTAAGTACAAACCTTCCGTGTATTTTTTCATCCAGCCTGAAATGTTGGGGTCTTGTTGTTGAAGTAGAATGTTTGCTTTGACAAATGCTTCAGTGGTTTCCGAAGAAAAATGATCAACTTCAGTTTTCCTCTGTTTTTTTGTTGCCTGTGCACGGGCACCAATAGTCGGCTGGAGTGTTACAGTAGACGTGCAGGTGGCTGCCTTTATGTGCTTTTCACTATTGACATGTTTTAAGATTGAATCTCTACGATCCCAACTGACTCGGCAATTGCAAAACTTGCAAAATAGGACCGTCTTATCTGTGGAGTAAAGACCACTGGAAGAGAATTCTTTTGCCCTGTCCAGAGCAGTTAATGTCATGTTTTTGCACCGCAAAGAAGTTTAAAACACGTGAATTATTTAAAAACACAATTTTCCGTCAAATAAAATAGTTCAGAAACAATAAACATGTATCACCACAACATTTGTTTATTTACCTCCCGTATTCTCGCGTACTTATTATTTAATTAATTAATTAATGCGCACATATGTAGTAACCTCACAAGTCAGAGAAGTAAAATTTTTTTAGCTGTGACTATCGATGAAAAAAACGCAAAAGTTAAATGTAGCCTTAAATGTTTTCAAAAATAGGAAAATTACGTTTAAAATTAATTTTAATTTCCTTTAACAGTATGTGCTATACATCAGCACAGGGAGGGAGGGGGGGGGTGGATTAACGAGTTAATACCCGAGTCGGGCACAAATTGAACAGAAGCACACAGGACGTCAGTTTTACCAAACCACAGGTTTAAACAGAATGGGTACATTTACAGTCAAACTCGGCTCAGGCAAGAAATTTATCAAATTTATGACACGAACCTGCTTTCTCTCTCAGCACGCTGTCACGCCCTCAAAAGGAAAACAGGGATAACAAACTAGTTGAAAACCGCAATCAACTCAGTACAGAAGTCAACGGTGTGCCGAGAGAGAAGAGGACGTACGCTACTGAAGGCGGCCGGAAGCGAAGTGACGGGCCAGGCGAGCGGAGAACCGCCGCTGGCTCGCCACGGTGGAGAAGGGTGGGGCGGAAGGGGAGTGGAAGGGAGGGAAACCCAAACGGCTCCGACTAGGCCCGAGGAGGGCCAAAGGTCCCAAGGTGCCGGCGCATGAGGCTTTGGACAGGCGGTCAAAAGTTCTGTTTAGCGCGACACACACACGCTCACAGGTCCCACGCACACAAGCTTGCACAGCCGTGGCTCAGCCCAGAGTCCATAGAAAGTTCCAAATTGGTGCCCCCAGCACAGGTACATCAATATGTTTCTGTATAATTAAAAATGTAAAATCTTTCGATTCGCTTCGTTTTCTATCGAGAGAACACAAATCAATTGTTCTAGGTGTTCGACCCTTCCTTGCTCTACTGCATTGGCAACGTGTTTGTGTTGCGCAGTTGATCAATTGTTTCGCCGTTATTTGTTAAATTTTATGTTGTGTTGTTAAAGTGAATCTAATATTGAAATATGGGATTTTTGATTGCAAAATAAGAATTGAAATATTGTTGTCCGTCAGAACTGTTGTAAAAAGATCTTGGTGAGGATGGATGTAGAAAATAAATTTGTTTCCTGAGTGTATTATGATGTTTTCATGGATAATATTTCAAATTTGTAGAAGGACTTAACTACATTTTCTTACAGACTGGTTTGTCTACGAACCCATTTGAATCCACGGATGCAGATGCGGATGAGACAAATCCATTCAGGGAAGACCTTGAAGAGGAGAAAGGCAGCTTACATTCCATTGGCAACCAGTATATTTCCCCATTCAGCGGCATCATTAGTAAATGTTTCGAGCCCCATCTCCACATTTACATAGACAGCCTTGACAGGTCAGAATTTGTTCTTGTGTTCTTACTGTATGCTGTTTGCAATGAAGTAAGCACTTTTTGAGGTCCTGATAAAATTTAATTTTGAACTTATTTCATCTTCCAGCCACTTGTTAACATAAGTATAGCTTTTTTCCCAAAATTAGAATTTCCAAACGTATTCAGCATATGTGGGTTCGCTCATATTAGAATATTGAGTGTGGCACACAGCAGCAATTAACTCTGGAGAGCTGGAAACAGTACATCTGATGCAACTCGTTAACCCACATGCATGCACACAGCACGGCCGGTGCAGTACATTTGAGTTCACATATGTTCTATTCATCGGCAAAAAGGGTAAACTACTTTGTAAAGGGCATTGGTGCAAGAAAAACTGAAAAATTGTTAAACCTCACATGGTGCCTGTTAGTGGCCACACTGGTTACCTACTTGAAGTCACACATCCTGACAACAGCACTGGCAGTTGCAACTACATTCATGAGGCATGTGTTTGGAGAGTCACCAAACACTTCAGAAGTTATGAGGGAGAGAGTGAAAGACTTGCTTAGTTAATGTTTTGAGGTACATACTCAAAATTGTGTAATTTTTGCTTCCATATAACTAGGGACTACAGAAAATGGTGAATAAATGTCACCAATATCGATGCAAAAAATTCATGAATGCGGTGAATAAAATAAAGTGCAGCGGTACAAAAAAAATTTTTTAAAAGCATACAATAGAAAATATTTAGAATGTATTTCCTTTCTCAATATATCCTTGTAACAATAACAGGTCAAATTTAAGGATTAATGCTTAAAAACAATTCAACTAAATTTAAAAAATGATTTAAAACCCCTTATAACACATACCTAAAATGACAGAATATTACATATTAACATTTTACACTGACACGAGCAAACATTCAGTATCGTGTATCACAAGCAGTACGCTTGCTCTCAAAATACTGTTCAAATAGAACTGTAAGATTTTGTGGAGTCAAATTTGTTCTCAAATCTGAAAGAATAGGGCCATACGCTGAAAATGCTCTTTCACTGTCAGCATTAGAGGGTGGAATCCACAATGCTGAAACAGATTGTTCCACAAAGTTAGGATGTTGTTCATGCAAACCTAGCAGAACTTTGACATCAACCGGCTCCATTTCACTTAACATCTCCAACACTTGACCCTGGAATGCCATGTTGCCTTCAATAAATTCTTGTTGAGACAGCTTGGACAGAAGAGGAACTTTCTTAGCATTTGCAAACAGTGAGTCATCAACTGTGTTGTTCACTACAAATTTAGGATGAAACAATTTTCCAATGTTCAAAACAAATTCTTTTCCTGCATCTTGCCTCATCAAGTCGGTAAGTTTGGTGTGCCATTTCAAACCCACATTGATGAAATTTTGACGGACAGCTTGCTCTTTCACTTTGGTAGACAGTTTGGAAAGTTCGGTGGATGTTCGATCTCCCAAGGAACCTCTGCTTATCAACAAGAATTGGTTCAGTATATCTGTAAGTTCAGGATAAACTTTGTGAGCAAAAGCATAGCTTGCACCTTCAAATTGAACTATTGCATCAACTGCTTTTGAGCAATGCTCAACCAGAAAAACAGACGAACATTTTATGGTAGCAATGTTGTCACTTGACAGATTTTTGAAGTAGGTGACAGCACTGCTCCCTTCTTTATCCTGTACAAGAAACTCCACATACATATTTAGCAGCTCTGAACCAGGAATTCCACCTCGTCAACACTGGTACTGGAAACAGCAGTGGCTTTTTTTCTTCTTCTGGGTACTTCTGTTTCAGAAATATCACAAACCTGTGTTTCCTTTTTCTGGCATTCAGAAAAGCATGTTTAGTATTCTGGATGCACTGATTGAGGTCTACCAACATGGAACTCCACAAACTTGCAACTATATTTAATTTATGGGCTCAACACTGTATGTGCACCATTTGTTCAGAAAATATTGTCTTCAAAGTATTTGCACAAGTTGTCATATATTTTGCTGAGTCTGACACAATCCCTACCACATTTTCATATTGAATATCATTAGGGTTGTGCGAATATGCATTTTTGTTAACGAAACGATAACGAAACGATAATGTAAAATATTAGCGAATACGAAACGATAACGAATATTTTATTTTAAGTGTCTAATATTATTGGACATAAAACAAAATATAGGGCTAAGCTATAGATTAAAATTTGTTCCTCTTTTTTTCTCT
>PNEQ01071237.1:10223-31601 GCA_003012365.1 Medauroidea extradentata
ATATGCAATGTCTCATTTTATTTCAAAAGTATGAGTATGAAACTAGTTAAATTCATGCTAGTTTATATAGCATTTGAAACTAAATTTCATAGGTTCTTTTGGTTGTATTTAGGTTTCTTTTCTTATGATTTCCATCATTTGGTGTGTATGTTGCTGTAGATATTGTGCAATTAGAAAATTTAAAATACCTTTACAATACATATCCCATACTGAGCAGCTACAACTGTGCAACACAAAACCTCATATACAAACAACAGTGCAACACTGCAATGCAGAATACTAGGCCTTACCACCAACATACTCGGACAAAGAATGAATGGTCACAGAGAAGGCTCAAAACAAGCCATAGCCGGTAAAGTGGAATTACTTGACAAACCAGTCTAAGCACATGCTGCATCACACAAACAAAACTTTGACTCCTGTTACAACACCAAAGTAGCAAGAGCCCCAACACCCTCAAACAATAGCTCAGAACTAATGCACTGGAAATGGCTCATCAACACATAACCAAATCTCGAGAACACCCAGGTCTCAACATCAGACAATCACAATCATAGCACCAGAATATCGTACAACCCCACATCTCTTATAATTTGAAATTTCCTGCCATACCCTAGTTCGCTTCCTGGCCGCTAGGGCAAGCAAACAATGCCTCCACCGCCGCCATTACTTAGTGTGTCTGAACTCACAGTGACACATACACAGACACACACACACACACATATACATATATATATATTGTCGCTGTGGTAGTTTTTTGGATGCACCAAACTTTATTTAATTTAGAAAACCAGGACGTCTGTTTTAATAGAGTTTTGTCAGAAGTAGATAACTGCTGACAGATTGTTGTGACAGGCGGCTGGGGCTGCAGATCCTTTGTCAAGATAATTTGCAGTTTTAGAGGTGTTTGGCGTAACTCTGGTTGCAGCGAGGCCATACTGATAGTGTGCCAACCATAGGCCAATTTCGCTGACTGGTCATGCCATGTCGTAGGAGGGGCGGTGCCTTTTTCGGGCGTATGGCACCTAGTTACGGGGTCATTCTGTTCTTGACCAGGAGGGCGGTCATTCCGTGTCGGGGGATCATGGCGGTGTTGCTGGACCCAAGAGTCATCTACAGCCAAGAATCGTTTAAGTTAGTAAGTCACTATAGGGAGGGGCTGCTGCCCCGGTCACCGTACCTTTTCATTTTCGTAGTAATTTTGTTTTTAATTTAATTCACAGTAAATTTTATCGCAGTGCAACAAGAGTTTGAGGTTATTATTAAGTTAATTTTAGAGTTAACCTCACCCTGAAGCTGATAGATTATTCGTCAGGTTTTCTTTTATTTATTAAAATTTAGGGCTGGGCGACTCCCAGGATTTCATTTCGATTCAATTCCAATACGAATCATTGTAGAAAAATTTAAATTTCCGATTCCGATTCTTAAATATTCTAAAACTAATTCAAATTTAACGTAAAAAATTTTGTATTTTATTACCAATTATCTAGTCTGTAGATTTCATAGTTATGTAATAATATAAATAATGATTTCACTTACCCTAATATCTCATAAAGTTCAAGTTCCTATTAACTTTGTGTTAGCATAAAGACACATTTCCAAATAACATTCACTTATTTCTATAAATAAAAACATTTTGACTGGCATTGACACCATCAGTAGTCTGTTATTGCCAGCTAGCACTTGCCACTAATGAAAAAAACTTATATTTTACTAGCACAAATCTGTTATATAATCATCAATACTTATAGTATTATAGGCAACTAGCACTTCAGATTTTCATGTAGAAAAAATTATTGTTCAACAACTTCTGGCGAGAGGCACTGTCTTCGAGAGGTTACAATATTTCCTGCAGAAGAAAACAAACGCTCGCTAGGCACTGATGTTGCAGGAATGCAGAAAAACCTTCTGGCAGCTACAGACAAATATTTGAAGAGACTTTTATTTTCCCCCCACCAGACATATGGGTTTGTGTCTCTCTTCTGAACAGTTTCACTCAGGTATTGCGACCTTTTACGTCCCACTGGATCACTTCCTAATTCACTGGAAACTGTTGACTCATTCTTAGCAAACTGTTTTTCAAAATAGCCCCAAATAGTTGTAGATGGTCCAGCCTCACATTCATCCTGCCCTGAGTGGATGGATGGTGCAGGCACATTAACGTTCTTTTCAATTATTTGTTTGATGAAGGCTACTGCTTTCTCTCGTTCATGAACACCAAGCAGCACTGCTTTGAAACTTGGATCGAGAACCATGGCTGCAACATATTCATCAGTCAGTTTAATGTCTGCAAATCTTGTTAGAATTGACTTGGACAGATTCCGGGCAAAGGTAATTCCATCACCAGACTCAGCAGTTGACACATTGTAATTTAACATACTTTGTATACCATCAATAATTGGTATAATCATTGAAATAGTTGGGTGGTTTGGGCTACTGAATTCTAAAGTTGCACGATTTAAAGGTTCAAGAACTTTCACTATACCTTCAGCCAGTTTCCATTCATTAGAAGTTAAATTTTCTATTGATCTAGATGATGCTATTTCTGCTGAAATTGGTTCTTTTTGCTCAGCAAGTCACTGAAGCATGGAAAACTCACTATTCCAGCATGTTTCGACTTCTTGAATCAACTCATGTTCAGGTTTCTTTATCAAAACTTGATGATCATGGAGTTGTTGCCTGTCTTGGATGCTGCGCCTGTTTTGTAGTGTCCAACAATGGAACATGCTTTTTTGCAAAGGATCTCGACTCCTCTTGTTTCTTTCTTGGCATCGTGTATTGCCAATTGCAATGTAAGCCCCAGACAACCAAATACAATCCACGATGTATTTGACAACGCTAACTTCATGTTTCTGGCGTTGTCCAAGACAATATATATTAGAAGTGTGTTTGGAATGTCATACTTGTCAAACATTTCAGTCAACACGTGGGAAACTGGGGTTCCAGTGCGTTCACCCATGAATGGTGAATTTCCTAGCATAAAATGTGATGGCATGAAATTCACATCAAGATAATGCGCAGTTAATGACAGGTAAGAATCATTACTCCGAGAAGTCCACATGTCTGTGGTAAAAGCTATGGCGTTAACTCCATTTTCAACATCTGTAGCCAATTTTTTTTTTATTCTTTCCAGATGATGTTCATACAGCTCAGGGATGACACGTCTAGCAAAGGTTCTACGATCAGGCATAGAGTATTTTGGTTCAACCAGAAACATAAGGTCTTTGAATCCTGTATCTTGGACCATACTGAATGGTTGCTAATCCTTTGCCAACATTGTCCCAATTGTATTTGTAATTGCAACTGCTCTGAGATGATTATTCACATATTTTTCTTGTCTGCGGAATGCAGTTGGTAATGTTTGCTGAACAGTTTTCTGCTTAGGGGAAGATACTGATGGCCATGGCTCACATTTAACTAGTGCATGCAATTTTAAAAATTCTGTTTACACGTCCGTGTGTTGGGAAAGATGTTTAGCCATGCTGGTCGTGCTGCCGTGAACTTGTTTCAGTTTGTTCCCACATGTTTTGCACTTGGAATGAGTAGCCGACACTTTTTCATAAAATTTCCACACCACACTACGGCCTTTAAGTACAGTTTTCGTATTTTCACTAATTTTCAAACCTAAAGAAACAATTAACTTTCATTCCAGATTCAGCAAAATGAATTTCAACACAATAAGTTTATAACAAACATTTGGTAGATTTTTCTAGGGGATCTCCCGTTTTCCCCGCCAATTCATCCCGGCACTGCTTCATACTCACATCATGTCACCCTTCACCAGCGTTAAAGACCTCAACCGAAACCTCTTCACTCACTAGGTAGATTTGAAAGTAATAAAAGAATAACGTGCACTAACTAAAAGGTAAACAATAACATGGCCCTGCACCACAGAAGTACTGCTCGACTGGATACAACACCTCAGCCACGTACCTGCAATTTTTACACCAAACAATGTGCCGCATATTTGGAATAAAAATTCTATACAACGCGTGCAATGTTTTACAATTTTCTTACGTTGTAGAGTTTCCATTCTGATATGTACATCGACGAAATAAAACTTTTCGGCAACGCAATTATGATTAAAGTTTTTTCTCTTTTGCCATCTGTGTTGCGTTGGAAGTCAATGTAATCGCGTGCAAAGAAAATAACGGTACCATATTTTACATCTGTCGACAGTGCATATGGTATGAGTTTCCTGGCTGCACGTCTTACTAACAAGGCCATCTCTAATATGACAATCACGGCCATGGTGATGATGCGTTATTTTCATCAATGTTGCATATCTGTGATGTTAACTTTAACTTACTGTCGTATTATTACATGCACACATACTACGTAAGATATAATCATGGAAATATTTTTGTTTGCAAATAATGTATGTGCAATTTCCTAAGTATTAAACATTCAAAATTCTAGACAAACTCAGGTAAAGTTCAATAGCATGTAATTGCTCAACTGAATGTTGAATAAATCAATCAATTAATATTTATGACCGGTATCCGATTTTCGTGTTTAATGTAGGCCTACTTTAAGAAAAGTTACCACTTGACTACAAACCTAACCAAAGTTTGAACTTTTTGAATCTTAAATAAATAATTGATTCAACTTCAGTTATTTACGGAATCGAACTCATTTTCGAGTAATCGCCCAGCGCTATTAAAATTATGCTTTAATTTAAAAATTTTTAATGCTAGCTGAAAGTCGGGAATGCCAGGACCAAGAACCTCAGATTATTTATCCCACATGTCAGATATCAGTAGTGGTTTTCAGCCTAGTATGGCTTTTAAAATGTAAAGTATCGGGTTGTCTATTTTTCTTTGTACTGCTTCCCTGTTAATTTAACGTAAATCAAAGTGGTTTGTCGATTTATACTTTTTATTAATTATAATTATGTTTACGTATTTAGGTACTCAAGTAAGTTAGTGTCCCATGTTAAACCCATTTAAGTATGGTTTGAGTAACGTTTGATTTATTTTTATTGTAATTATTAAGTGTAGGATTAGGAAGTAAAAAGTTAGTGCGTTCTTGGTGTTCCCGACCAATGAATAGACAGAGATATAAATAGCTTGATTAATTTTAGATTATTTTTACTACTACTACGGCAGGGCAGAGTTGAGTATTTAATACTATTTATTGATTCATTGATTTTTATATTTAACAAAATAATGTTACGATAATTCACGTACATTTTTCATCTCCCTTTCATTTAAGCATGTAAGTTTTGGAGAATTTTCGTCTACAGTAATAATTAGAATTTATTGGTTTGTAAGACAGACACAAATATAGAATCAGATTCCTGATATGAAAAAAAGATGGAAAAAAAAAAAAAAACAGTGAACTGTGGATAACAAACAAAAGACAAATGACAACACAAGTTAAAATCAATGAAACAATGCAACGTTTTGGGAATTGCAATCTATTCCCGTCTTCAGGCTGAGACACACTTGGTCGGAACACCAAGATGTGAATGAAGTTCACCAGAAAATTGGGGTTTATATAGCCTGGATGGTCACTAACCTGCTCGGCCAATGGTGGAAAAGCTTATGTGATTGACTGGGCTCACAGCCAATGAGAAGCAAGTACTCTCCTGTTTGGCTGAGCACCTTGTAGTAATGTTGGCTGGTGTTCTGCTGAGACTGTTAAACGTAAATCTATTTATGTATTTTTTAAATTTTTTCTGTTTATGAGTTCTTTTTTATTAAAGGCAACCACAAGTTTTTCAGTTCAATGCACTGTTGGCTTATGATATTGTTATTGTCTATGTACGCTGAGTCTTTTATTTTTTGTTTAATTCTGTCTTTTTCTTGACTTATTGGGTTAGCTGAGTCCCATAGAATTTTGTGGCTATTTCCCCATGCATGTTTGGCGATTATAGATTTCTAGATTTCACCCTTTTGCATGTTGTTCTTGTGTTCTTTGATGCAAGTAGATAACGTTTTCTCAGTTTTACCTATGTATAAAGAGCCTTATTCGCGTGGTATTTGCATATGAATTCGCAGGTACAGTACGTTGTATATCTACTATGGGTTTTACTTTAGTGAGAATGTTTTTCAATGTGGAGCTGGAACAGAATGCTGTTCGTAGGTTGTATTTGTTGGCTAGCCTTCTTATTTTTTCAGAGAGTCCACGGACATACGGAATAATCAGAGTTCCGGAAAGTTGTTTGTCTGTGGTGACTTCGCACTTTGGTGAATTTTTTTCTCTTAACTGCTTCTCAATGATAAATCTGGGATACTTGTTGGCCACGGATTCTTTTCTTAGATGACACTGTTCCTCTATTAAAATTTTCCTGTCTAAGCAGATCTTTTCTGCTCAGTTGGTTAGGGTGCAAACAATGCCCGACTTTGTCCAACTTTGTACTTGTTGGATGGTTAGGTTCAAAATGCAGGTATTAACCAGTATATGTCGGTTTCCTGTACACTTTAGTGCTGAGTCTGTGGTTTTCTTTGGAAACTAAGGTGTCTAGAAAAGGGATGCTGTTGTTGGATTCTATTTCATATGTGAATTGTATTGATAGCCAGAGTGAATTGAGGAAATCTGAAAATTATGACAGTTTTCCCAGTCCATGTTGCCAAACAAGGAATATGTTATCTATGTATCACAGCCAAAATATGGGCGGAGTACATAGTTGTGTTACTAAGTGCCACTTGTTCCAGATTCTCCATTAATATGTTTTCCATGAATGGTGAAAGTGAGTTTCCAATACCCATGCCATCTGTTTATTTATAGAAACCTTCTTTAAACTGAAAGTATGTTGTGGTCCACAGAGTGTCATGAGCTCCGTATGGATGAGATGGGTATGGATTTTCTTTCACTACAAGTGTGGTAATTTTCTAGTGTGGTTTTCACTATGACAAGTGTTTCTTCTACTCTGGACATCGAAACTCACCAGGAAGTCGGGCGATGATACCGCTAGTGTTCTGGATACAGAAATAAAGTGGCTAGAGTCTTTAATTAATGTAGGTGTTTGGCCGGCTAGAGGTTCGACAATGTTTAGCAGAGATACCGAGATGTATTTCGGCACATAAGTTTGATCAGCAAAACATGAGCAATGGGGTATGTCTACACATCAAATAAATTCTAATTGTAAACTACTTTTGCAACAAACATTTAAAAATACAGTAGTTACCTATGTTGTTTTTCCTCTCTATTTGATTCCTAATTTTAAAAATTTTAGATTTTAAGATATTTTTCCTCTATGGATTATAAGTCAAATCCTTTAGTAAACTTTTGGATTTAACTCTCAAGTTTCTAGTTTTAAGATAACTATGCTAAGATTTTTAATTATTATTATTAATTTAATTCATTTTTATTCCTAGTTTTAAGTCAGAGGAGTTTCATGGTTCTTCCCTGAAGTCCCTGTTTGTGTGATGGGGTGATAATTCCTCGAGTTGATGTCACTCCAGGAAAGGGGAGTGACAGCGGTGATCTTTGTGGGTAGGCAGTGAAGTGTTTTTGGGCATGGGGTCATCCTGGACCAGAAAAGGTCAGGTGACTAGTTGTTCGCACATTTGGTGGCCCTGGGACAGTCTAAGTATGGTTTATAAGATCATCCCGGACTTAAGGCAGGCGCTGGTCTAGCATTATACGTACGTGGATTTGACTCCCATGGAGGAGAGTCGCGTAGAGAAAACCTTATGTCATACCGGACGCCTGGACTGAACAGTGGACCGCCGGAGTTGAGAGAGAACCAAGCCATATTTCTTGTATTATTCAAACACAGCTCAAAAGTAAGTAAGTAAGTACGTAAGTAAGTAAGTACACAAGTAAGTAAGTACATAAGTAAGTATGTACATAATTAAGTATGTAAGTAAGTATGTAAGTAAGTATGTAAGTAAGTATGTAAGTAAGTACGTAAGTAAGTACGTAAGTCAGTCAGTCAGTCAGTCAGTCAGTCAGTCAGTCAGTCCGTCCCTTCGTCCCCCTGTCAGTCCGTCCCCCCGTCCCTCTCTCTGTCAGTCAGTCCCTCTCTCTGCCAGTCCGTCCCTCTCTCTGTCAGTCCGTCCCTCTCTCTGCCAGTCCGTCCCTCTCTCTGCCAGTCCGTCTCTCTCTGTCAGTCTGTCCCTCTCTCTGTCAGTCCGTCCCTCTCTCTGTCCGTCCATCCCTCTCTCTGTCCGTCCGTCTCTCTCTCTGTCCGTCCGTCTCTCTCTCTGTCCGTCCGTCTCTCTCTCTGTCCGTCTGTCTCTCTCTCTGTCCGTCTCTCTCTGTGTCCGTCCGTCTCTCTCTGTGTCCGTCCGTCTCTCTTTCTCTGTCTCTCTGTGTCTGAATGTCTGTGTGTGTGCATGCATGTGTGTGCTTGTGTGTGTGCACACACGTATGTGAGAGAGACAGCACTATCTTATCTCCCAAGCACAATTTCCATGCAAGCATATGTACGAGACACTGATGACGCACAGCAGCACAGTGGGCGGAAATTTTTCTCAGTGAAGAAATCTCTATGTCCGTCTTTATTCAGTCAGAACACACAGTTCTTGTTCCAAATAGACACATCGTCACCTGAGCGAGCAGAAGCTTTTTGGGACGGACTGACAACAGCATGTCTGGCGTTGGCGGCGTACCCTTTGTCTCTCTCCGGTCACAAATTGCAAGTTGGCTGTGTGTTTATGTACAAGTGTACAAGGAGGCTGAGGGAGGGGGAGTGATGTGTATCTTTATTGTCCAGGCTATATATGATTTTTGTGCTATTGGTCAAGGCACTTCTCCCACTTGTCAACCACACACAGGACCTAGATCCAAGCGATAGATCAGTGAACCGATGCACCCAGCCATACCACCGAGGATCTAGGCACTTGCCTGAATAAATTCACATTTTATCGTGGTTCTTTCACATTTGCGAGAATTCCGGGCCTCTAGTGATAACAATTACTAGCCCGAGCAGATTTAAATAGTTATGAAATGATTGTTACAGTTATTTGTTGGAGAAAATTGGTTGCTCACTGTAGTTAAAAAGTGTTGGCTTATTGAATAACGTATGATTGATAATGAGAAATTACTTAAGTTTAATAGTGGATTACTGTAATGACATGTGAGTACTGATTTAGTTTTCTTTTTGTTATTACTTAAATGTCAGAATCTGCTTAGTCGAAATAATGAGACGTAATTAAGTTTTACTGTTTAAGTATTAATTGATTTGATGCAAATCCCACCGCGCTAGACGTTCTGGATTGCAAATAACATTGCTGAATGTGGGCAGTGTATGTATCTAGAAGATCTTTATGGTAAAGAGCACGAGATATTGATGTGGTTCTTCTAGAGTAGTTGGTAATTGATTTATCCTCGACCCAGCAAGTAACTACTGGGTTAGCCAACAAGGATAATCTCCGCTTGCCAGCGCAGGGTGCCATCTTTACATAAATAGAGGGTAAGGCAGATATCACTTGCCTTGTATTGGATATCAAGGGTTGGTACACAAGGAGATCTCATAAAAGGAGAAATGCAAAGTAATTCAGTTTCATAAGGGATTTATATTCATGAACACAAGTTACAGAACTTGTCACAACATGATGAATATAACACTTCCTGGGAACATGGTTTACAATCAGGGTTTGAGTCAATCACAATTTGATGACCTACATTACAACATTGGAGTCTAAATACGAGATACGAAAACAGGATACGACACTAAAGATATCACAACTTGTCATACAAATTATCACAGGACATGTTATGATGCATACAACTTTACATGGCACTTCTAGTCACTCAAATACTGAGCAAAAACTAAGGCCTTACTCGTGGCCGAAACTGTGTGGCGAACATCTCTTTGATTCCGAGAAATGTACAATACTCAAAAGCCTAATTACTTTAGGCACTGCGGCCGTCGACATTACTAGACAAACAAGCTGTTGAGGCTGTCTGAGTGAAGGCATGCTTTGGAGCATATCAGGGCAAGCACCACCGGCGCCGGCTCAACCCCACTTACCACTGAGGCTAGGCACGCCAATGGACAATGGCTTAGGAATGTGAAGGGAGGCAAACAATGACCAATAGGACACTGAAAGATGGGAGTTGGGACCGGTAGGCGGGCTGGTGGCAGGTTTGCTGGTCTGGACACAGCAGTCAGTCAGCATGAGGACTCGTTATCGGACGCTTGCAGGGGGAATGTTTGTTGGAGTGATGTATATGTGCATGTAGTTCAAAATAAAAATAAAACGCACGTCGGCATAATCACAAGAAATACTGGGTTACTTGTAACTATACGGCAATCTCTCTGATTCCGGGGAAAGGTTACTATATTCCTTAACTTCAATAACTTTACGCGGCAGGGAAGTGCATAATAACACTTTAAAACTGGCTTTACCTGGGGTGTGTTCCCTTATTCTGATGCGCGACATAGGAAATGTGTGACAGTGGCAATTATGTCCCAGTCTCCCGGCACAGCCCTAAGTGTAAGGGGTTTGGGTGCGAGAAGGATCGGGGGTCTCCCTTCACAAGAAGTCAGCTCAGAGTGTCGAGGGTCGCCCTTCACCTCGGAGGGTTGAGGGTCTCCCTTCACAAGAAGTCACCTCGGTGGAGTGGAGGGCTTCCTTCGCAAGAAGTCAGTACCAGGGTAGGACTGTGTGAGTGTGCCGAGAGTCGGGAGCTTGGGGGAGCTGCCATCATACTCTTTCGGAACTTTCAGGCTGACCAGGCCCGAAGGCTGAGCCACTGACTTCCAAATTGGGCACAACGCACGCCTTATATACCCCTGAGAAGGGCTGAAAGTACTGTCTGCAAAATGATCACCAGGCTGCTTGAGGCCGTCTGCATCAACAGGTGAGACACACTCGCACAAAGGAAATATTCTCTCGTGGCACAAAGTTCCCGACTTGAATTATAAATGTGTGTATTGCCATTTAACACTATAATTAATACACAAAAACATTTATATACTCAAAAAACATTTCTTACCAATAACAATAAGTACAATTTATATTTACGTGCATATTTCCAGTGAGTGCTGTTTAGTGCACTTCTACAGTGTCCGTGTAAGGAATTGGCACTACTGGTAAGGCGTTCGGCCGTATTTGTAAACAAACACTAGGGCATAAGTAAATACCGTTTCAGAATTGAAGCTTTGTCTTCACTATCTCACAGGCTAAAATATTATCCTTACGTAAAAATAAACTGCAAACGGCAAAGGTACAGGCAAATACTAGTGCCCTTAGGCCTAAATGGTAAAGTGTTAAAAATCGGGGGGCGAGCGTTAACGTACATAATTTATAAGATGATGTGACAATGTTGCGTCAGATTAAGAGTAATACCTTCCTGTAATTCGTGCAGTTAATCACACTTTTTGAATTTTGAAGCATGTGATTTGTCCAAAGATAACATTTGCTGCAGAATAAATTTAATGGAAATAATTTTTTAATGAATCAATTACAAAAGTAACAAAATTATTTTTTGTTGTATCCTGTAATTTTTAATTGTTGTTATTGTTTGCTGAGTGCTAAGGCTAAGCAGCAGACAACTGTAAGGGAACCAACCACACAGATGCAATAATTAAGGGTCTTGTATTTTAATGCTTAATGTTGAAATATTTCTTTACTATGATTTTAATTTTTGTCGTTTGGAGTCGTGTTGCCTGAGGGTGGGTTTCCTGTACTTTCTCCCCTCTTCCCTTCCTATGGTACCAGCTGAAGTCTTCAACGTGGAGTTCTGTACTGCCAAAGAAGAGGAGAGGCATCGTTATATTCATTCGCCTGGAACTTTCGGACCCTCAGCGCACTTGTACTTTAGCAGTCATTTGTTTTTCCTTATAGTCCCCAAGTGTCTGGGGTGAAGAGTTTTTTATAAACAAACAAGATGCCATTCCCGACTTACGGCTAATATTAAAATTATGGAATACCTAAACATTAAATAAATAAAAGAAAACCAGACAAATAATCTAAGCCGTAAGGTGAGAATAGCAGAACAATAACCTCAGATTATTCACCCAAATGTTGGATATGTGTCATATTATAATGTTACGACTTAAATAAATTAAATATTAAAGTGTTTTGTCTATAATTTGAGATGAGTCTCATTTAACTCAACCTACAGAATACTACCAGCTTTTCCGTCTGCTATATTCTCTACTTTTGAGAACTTAAGTCCGTGTCCTACTATTACATTCGCTTGAGGGGGAATTTGTGTACTTGGATTCCCTACCTTGTTGTTGCATACATGGCTGAGACACAACAAAGTTTCCTGGCGAGGAACGATGGCGATACTAGCTGGGCAGCCCTGTTTCCCATCGACTTGGCTTCAAGACCTCGTGCAGTGAAATGACGCAGGGCGTGTTTACTGCTGTTCTCTACGCCTTCGCCAAATAGTTTGCTGGTGATGACGTCGATGCGTTAGGCACTCATTGGCTTGGCGTAATCAGCCTAACCCTGTGCCGAAGCTTGCCGAAGCCAGGGGCTAGTTTGAATCCCCGCCTGTTTGCGGATTTGGCGAGCTACCTGACATCATCTGACGAGAGCGACGTTCTCCAGGCTGCCAACTGCAGTGGTGTTTCTTGGTGTCGCCGCATGTCCGTCTTGGCGCTGCGATTTCGACGACCTTTTCCAAGAACTTTCGAGATGTTTCTCATTGGTCAACAATCCAGGGGAGGTGGCAAGGACTGGTATAAATACTGGTGCCAGACGCAGGAAAGGCAGAGGTAGCCGGAGCTTTGGGAGAGCTCAGGATTGCTTAAGTTATGTAATTTAATTCTATTTTTTGACTGTTACTGTGCCCGAGGAAGGGTTCCATGTTGATAATGAGAATTAATGATTGCGGTTAGATGAGAGTTGTTTCTATTTCTCGGGGCCGTAAAATGTATGGTTGCTCACTTGGTTTGCAGAACTTCAGGGGTATGCATGCTCAAGTATTTCAGGGTGTATCTTCATGTTTTGGGCTAGAAACAATATATTGTTTTTTTATTGACAATTTATTGGTAAACTCGGAGTCAATATATACTTGAGATAAATGTAACTTCTTAAAGAAGTCAATTTATATTTTCTATTTTACTTGTTGAACTTGGGGTTTTTTCCAAATGGTACTAGGAATATATTTATATCTGTTATAAATGTTTGTAAACGTTTACTTTGCCTTGGTAGCAGCTGTGTACCTGATTATTGTCCAGTCACGTGTAAAATTGAAACTTGTAATTCATATAAGGGCAAAATTTATGACAAAAAAATTGAGAGAATCGCCCATTTAAATAAATGGAAAAACTTATTTCTTTAATACTTCATTTATACCTATATGTAGTTCTTTATGCACTCCTACCACTATCCAGCACCTGTGATTATTTTTCTTCAAATTTTTATTTTATTATTGTAAACCCTAGAATTCAGGGTTACAATTTTCATAAATTTATGTTCATTCACTTAATTTATTTGTTGATATTAACTTGTTTACTTGGTACTAGCAGTAATTTGGGGTCATTCAGTAATTTTATTTTACTCTGGATGTTTCAGTACATTTTATTTTTCATTACAGTCAATCTTTCCTTCACATGTTAGTTATGAGTAGAGCCAATTCAGGCTGCAGTAACGTGTTCTTTGTTAGTCGGACGTGCTCGTATACGTTTTGCATTTCTTAGTTGGAGCTTTGTTTCTTTCTTTTGGATGTTGTTTGCTGAAATGCAGGCATCTGCTGTGTCAGGGTGCGTGTACTGTACATGATTATCACGTGATTTTGTCCTTGTTGTGCAGTTCTGTCCGCCTATAAGCCTCGTGCCACCCTAGTTTGTAAAGCTATTCTGGCTTTCCCTGCCATTTAGTGGCGATCTTTTAAGTTGTCTTCTACTGCCTTGCACCCCCCTTACTTCCTCCCTTCGCTGACTTCCTTGCCGTGGTCAAGCACTCTTTGTAATGCCGTGAACGAGTAATGATGTGTCGTCATGGTGTGTGCTTGTGTGCTTGTGGGTAGTGTTCTTCGGAACATAGAAGCCGATTACGGCATTATTCATCTCACATTTACCCACGTAGTATTTATAGTCGTAGCACTGTGGTTTGTTTTTTAATTTGTGATGTGATGTCTTCTTCTGTCCCTTAAGGTTAGTACTCGTCTGTTTATTTTCTTTTGTCTGCGACTTTTTTTTTCTTTTTTAAATGTCTTTACTTATTCTATATGCTCACCGTGTTACAGTGAGGGTCCACGTCACGGACACTAAGTTGGTCCACGTCATTGACGCTAAATTTTTCAACCTTTCACATTGCAGATGAGGGCGTTGTAGTTCAAAGTTCTCTGTGTTGCACACCATGGGTTTGCTCTGGCCTATATCTCCCTGCCTTTGGTTAGAATGCTGGTGTGGTGTTTGTTGCCATTGCCATTGGCGTGTAGCTATCTTCCGACAGCATTATTTTCACTTCTGGATTGACACAGCCTTCGTCGATCGTCAGCTAAGTCTGTAATTTTGTTTATTTAATTTAATTCTTAATATTTATTGCATAAAGAAGTTTTATGGACATTTTAAAAGATTGATATCCTGAAACTGATACATAAATTTTGTTTTACATAGTAAATACAGCATCTACTTTCATGTAATATTTAAATTTTAATATAATTTTTTATTAATGATTTAAAAGTTTAATGTTTTAACTTCCATAATAAATAATGTGCAGGGTACCCCTTTTAGGAATTTAATTATTTGCACATAATTTTAATAGATACTTTCATGTATTCGTATAGGCTTACATGCCCAAATAATGTTACATCTTGTTTGTTTATAAAAAACATTTAAATATTAATATAAAAAAAATAATAATTATGTAACAAACCACAAATCAACATCTCATTATTTATAATTATTCCTCTGGGCGTTTTAACGTTTTTGAAAGTATCTGATAAGGTTTAAGTGATTTTTTCTAAACACCTTGCATTTTTTTATTTTAATTATTCTGTGCCGTGTGCTTGTGACCTAATCTTCCTCAAGTGATATTTGTTTTATCGCTTTTATTTGTATGTTTGTTTGTCATGTTCATTTTTTTGGGCTACTTTGTTACTGTTATGTGTGGCTGTTTCGAACAGGAAATTTGTTTGGCGATTATAAACACTTGGATAAATTTATTATGTTGCTTCCTTTTCATTAGTTGATTTTCTCACCAAAGCACACCGACACAGATATCAGTAAAAATTTTCAGCTCAGTATGGCTATTAAAATGTAAAGAATCTGTTTGTCCTTTATTTTGGTACTCATTCTCTGTTCATTTAATGTAAATCCAAGTTAATTGTTCGTTGATCTATATTTTACATTAATTGTAATCTTAGGTTTGAATTCCTACTAGTTCTAACAGTAATTCTAATTACATTTAGGTATTTTATTAAATGTTAAAGATTTATTGACATCGTACTTTTCCCTTTGGTTGTTAATTATTTAAGTAATGTATTTTTATTATTTTTATTTAAGTTTAAGATAAATATGGTTCGTAAGAGTTCAGACTTAAAATTCCCACATACCTACTACATGTAAAGGGAGATAGCTAATATCCATATCCTGGTTAATTTATGTAAATCGTCTCTCAGTATTCAGAGTTCTTTGAAATATTTTATTTATTCTCTTTAAATATTATTTGCCAAGTGACTTTTGCTGTATCCCTGAATAGTTATGGTTCCCACATAAATTTAGCAGGTTCATATATTTTTAATTATTTTCCACTTTAAACCGTGACAAAAAATTATAATTTTTTTTGTATTTTAACTTACATAAAAAATTTTTTTGCGAAGAACACACACACATATATAAGTTATTAATTTTAGACATACATGCAGTGAAAGCTCATAATAAAGAGTACGGTTTGTAACAACAATTTTACTGTGCACAATACCGTATTTACTTGTGTATAGCACGCACTTTTATTCCAAAACAAATGACAAAAATTCAGGGGTGCCTACTATACACGGAAAATAGGAAAAAAAAAAATATGTGGTTAAAAAAAGGCCGCGTAGTTAGGTGGTAGGAGGAGGAAGAAGGCTGAGTTGTAGTCGTAAACTGCCGGGCTGATGGGTATCAAGAGTGGGAAGAAGAGAGAGAATGTTCGGTTACTCCATCCCTTTTCTCCCCCCTTCCATAACCCGAGCTTTACAGTAACTGTGGCTGCTCAAACACAAATTTTTTGTTTGACCTTATCCATGGGCCTGTACAAAATGCTGCTCAGTGTTTACACAATACACAGGTTATAAACTTTTATGACGGCCAGAAGTTTACTAGCTTTTACACAAGTAGTTTAAAAGTGTCAGTTACAAAAAATGCTGCTCGGCCAGAAGTTTACTAGCTTTTACACAAGTAGTTTAAAAGTGTCAGTTACAAAAAATGCTGCTCGGCAATTTGACGTGGCAGAGATGAAAGACTGTGGGTGGCAGGCAGAAGCAGCACTAGAAGTTAAATTTTCCCGTGATCAACGATCTTTCGATCTTTCGGTGGGGAAAGAAGGAAAGAAAAAAGGGCGAAACTGTTCTTTTTTTTCCTGAGAGAAGTGTCAAATAAAAAAGCCAAGCTTTCAGCTGTCCTGGAAGGATATCTTATCTCTCTCTCTTGGAAGCAGCAGGTGGAGGAAGTGAGGGAGTGTTGTGCAAGCAGACAGGGTGCACACACACATGCACGCAGGCTGGCAGGCCACAGAAAGTGACCTTGGCAGGCTATTTATAGATAGCTGCAGAGGAGGAAGGGACAAGCCCACCCCAATGGCTCTACTCCAGTCATTCTCTAGACAATGAGAATGCTATCTTTCCTCTCCCTCATCGCCCCCCACAGGACCCTTGGCCATTCCTCCTAGCCTCCCTCCTGCTGCTTCTCCATCTCCTACCCTTGTACTCTCTCTCTCTCTCTTTTCTTTGTTGCCAGCTAGGTCTCCTTCCCCCTCTACCATTCTGTGTAACCTCCCTCCCACTGCTTCTCCATCTCCTACTCCCATGTCCTCTCTCTTTTCTTTGTTGCCAGTCACCTCTCCTTTCAGCCTCCAGCTGCTACACTGTCTTACTCCTGTGATTTTTTTTACATACTAGCAAGGCACTAAAATGTTTTTCCTTGAATCTTGTTCCAAAAATCGTGGTGCGCACTATACACGAGGGCGCATTATACACGAGTATATACTGTATTTCCATAGTACATGTCAAATTATCAACAATTATCTGCTATAAAAAAAGTTTTTGTTGCCATTTAAAATTGTTGTTATGATGAAATTCCAACGTAATAATTACAGGGAATGTAAATGATGATTGTTGTCTGCAGTATGACAAATATACTATTTCTTACTCCCTAGCTAGACATTCTATGGGAAATGCCAGCAAACATCCTAACAATGGACAATTTTACTTAAAACCACAACTCTTGAAACAAGATTTCTGTAAGAGAACAATTTAATTGGACAGTGTTGCGCATGAACTAACTGCAGTACGTGTCAATTGTTAGTTATGTATAAAATTATCTTCAACCTTTAAAAAAAAATCTTACAAGAAATACAATCCTATATCCTGTAGTAAATATTTCTTCATAGGACTAAAATATACTATTTTGTACGACTGTTGCAAATCTGAAAAAGTTAAAGTTTGTTTTACTGTTAACTTACTTAGTGAATAGTCTGGTCATAAATAATACCATCCAATTGTAAACAAGAAAATACACAAAGTGTGTTGCTGGTGCTATTCAGTCGCAATGAAAACATAGTAGTGTGAAGTGTTCAGCCACTACCACACCTTATTTAAACTTATACAAAATATTTCTTTCTCTTAGTTAAATTTAAATCTGTTATAACAGGCTGTATGTCCTACACAGTATCAGTACATAAGGTGTTCAGGATGATACAACAGGATGCAATTACTTAGTAATTGGGGACATGATTAATTTAAATTCATCTTTTCAAAATTTAAGTATTAAAATAGTCGGGGAATTTTAAGTAGAGTCGTTTATTTTCCTGGCTTGTTTGGTTTCAAATTAATCACCATATAATGTTAATTACTTTCGTTGATATAACTTTTTCTGTAATTTTTTTTTAATTTTTGAGGTCTGGCAATTTTAGTATCTTATTAAAATTTCCTGGTGAAGTGAGTAACTTCTTGTGTTGCAAGCTTCACCAGGCTGTAGGATTTCTGGCCCCGACGTTGTGGTTAATCGCTTGCTTCATGGGATTTCTTCATGACGTAGGTTATTGACGCACGTTGGTCAGCCCTCGCAGGGGGTTGCTTAGGATATTGCGCTGCGAAAGTACTTCCACTGTTGCGCACCTTTTGTCCCCAATTATAATATTTGTGTGAATATTCTTTATCAATTTGATGTAAAAACCATAACTTCAAATTGTGGAATTCTTTGTTTTATGTGTAAAGTGTAATTTTGCTGGTTTTGATATTTTGGATTCTGTTGTACCACTCCGCCGAGGTGCGCTATTAGTTACCATGTCCATCGAAGTTTAGTCAGTCTGTCGGCGGCAATCGTACGGCAGTTGTCGGGCAGTGCGTGCTGGGCACTGGCCCATGGTGAAGTTGTAGTCGGGCATTTGCCCAGGAGAGACCTGTGCAGGACGCGAGGGCGCAGCGGGGCTGGCCCTGGGAGCGCTGAATAAGTACTAGGAGATTTTAAGAGATTTAAGAGGTTAAATAAAAGAGAAGAAATGCTGATATAATGATTTTTTATTAGTTTATTCATCTGTGGCTGATTAACCTCACTGCTATCCGGGCATCTGTATAATAGGCACCGCCTTTACATCAGCTCATTTGTTTTCGTCATTGTTCTGCCTGCTAACTACACTTGCAATAGCAACGGAAGAGAGTTACGTCCCCGAATGCACAATAACAACACGCAGCAGCTGCAGCCGACCCATTAACTACGACTGCAGGAGCAGACAGAGAGGGCGGAGGTCGGTAGGGAACACAGTCACAATCTCATGTATTGACTGTGAATACGGTGCAGGGTCTCCACAAGGTTATTCAGTTACCGTTTGATATTAAAGTTGCATCATCAGCTTTTCAATGGGTGATGGATGGTTTGTTGGAACCAGTTAAGGGTGTTATTGCATACCAAGACAATATTTATATTAAAAGTGCAACTTTGGAAGAGTAACAAGCCTAAATGATTGAGGTTTTGCAAATTCTTAGTGATGCTGGGTTGAAAGTTAACCCTGGCAGGCTACTTACATTGAAGATTTAGGGTTTAAACTTGATGCTATAGGTATCTACCCTACAACGGATAAAATTGCAGCCCTCATCAAAGCTCCCAGTCCACAAAACAAACAAGAACTTCAATCATTATTGGGCTTGATTTCATTTTATGGTATAGATTCTTTAATGATAAGTTCACCATTCTGGAACCTTTGTATCATATATTGGATTCAAAAAATTCTTGGACTTGGGATACAAAGCACGAAAAGGCATTACAAACTGTAAAAGACATGTTGACTAGTAATCAAGTCTTGGTCCATTACAATCCGAATTTGCCCTTGGAAGTTACAGCTTATGCATCGTTAGTAGGAGTCGGTGCACACATGGTACCATGTGACCAATCTGGGAAAATGCAGGACGTTCCGATTGCATATGTATCACGAACACTCTCTAAGGCAGAACGTGCCTATTCTCAACTAGATCGTGAGGGCCTTGCTATAATATTTGCAGTCAAGAAATGTAATTCTCATTTGGCTTTTCACCAATTTACGATTATCACAGATGATAAGCCATTATTGGGCATATTTGCACCTGATAAGACTATACCAGTACATCTCTCTCCCAGAATGTTGAGATGGACTCTGATTTTAAGTTCCTTTGATTATAAGTTATGTCACAAACCTGGTAAATCAGTTGGTCATGCAGTTTGTTTAAGTAGATTACCCCAGCAAATCTCAAGTGATGAGTGTTTTCCATACCCTGCTGGCGTGCATCTTCTCGAGGCTAAGAACATACATTTATTGTCACCAAGCGATATTACAAAGGCTACAGGTAATGACAAAATTTTGAGGCAAGTTAAGGGTTTTATCCAGAATGGTTGGCCAGAAAAGGTACAAAATTAATTGTTGGCTTATTATACAAAACGGTTAGTATTATCACTGCATTCAGGTTGTATCCTCTGGCACAAGCGAGTGGTGATTCCTTGTTCATTATAAGATAGTGTTTTGGATTTAATTCATGCAACACATCAAGGTGAGAATTATAGTAAAGCCCTAGCTAGAAGTATTGATTGGTGGCCAAACATTAATACTGACATTAATAATAAGGTGAAGTTGTGTCAAGCCTGTCAATCAGTGGCAAAAGCATCTTCACGTTCAATTGTATGTCCATGGCCTCGAGCTGAGACTGCATGGGAAAGAGAACATCTTGATTATGCCGGAGCTTTTCTTGGACATTATTTAATGATAGCAATTGCTGCCTATTCTAAATAGCCAATTGTGAAAGTAATGACGAATCTTACAGCGTCAACACTTGTTACGTATATGCAGTACATTTTAGCAGATTATGGCAAACCAGTAGTCACACTCATAGATAATGGACGACAATTTACGTCAGAAGAGTTTAATGAGTTCCGTGGAAGAAATGGAATACGTCACATATATACACCACCATGACACCCATCTTCAAATGGTGTAGCGGAAAGGAATGTGCAAACTGTCAAACAATTAATGCTAAAGTTTGAAGATACTGACATTCATGTTCGGGTTACACGAATTTTATGGGTAATGCGAACACAACCATCGCAGTCTACTGGTCGAACTCCTGCTGAAGCTTTGGAAGAGTGTTTCGAACTCATCTTAATCAGTTGCAGCCTGCATCCGATTGCAGTAGAAGTACATATTCAATATCTCCTAAATTCCATGTAGGCGAACTGGTTTGGATGTTGAAGCATAGCACAGTAAAATCGGTTTGGTTACCTGGAGTAATACATGAACACTCGGGTGCAAGAGCATATCACGTTAAGATGGATGATGGTGCTCTATTCAAGAATATTTCAGCAGATGATTTACATCACAGATTCATAGGGTTGTGCGAATATGCATTTTTGTTAACGAAACTATAACGAAACGATAATGTAAAATATTAGCGAATACGAAACGATAACGAATATTTTATTTTAAGTGTCTAATATTATTGGACATAAAACAAAATATAGGGCTAGGCTAAGCTATAGATTAAAATTTGTTCCTCTTTTTTTTAACGTATAATTCGTAGCAATAAAAATAGGAAACCAAGTAATTAAACAACAACATTTAAGTACTACATCTCTCAACAAAATTAATTTAACATAACCAAAATGCAGTCAAAAAATATTACTCCTGTACAATAATGTAGGCCCTATGTAGGTTCTAATATTTAAACTAAAATATGTTCTTACCTTGCAAATTATTCACTGTGCATACACACACACTCATTTTGATGACCAACTGTTTATTCCTTTGTTTTCTTTCACTGTTCTGACGCTAAAAAAATTTTTTTTTACAAAAACATTCA
>PNEQ01071238.1:0-31499 GCA_003012365.1 Medauroidea extradentata
TTGTGTGCAAACACGTGTGTTGTTACATTAATGTGCCCGCCTGTCCACGTTGACGAGTGGCGTAGAGCTTCGGCCGTTAGATTATTCGAATGCTGCTCAATGCGCATGAGAGTGGTCTGCTAGAGAACAACGTTCAAACAACGATATTACGTCATAAAATCATAGGGTCAGCACTTATATATGATAGAGGATAGTCATCGGTGATCAGACTGCCCGATAGTTCATCGACTTGCGCCTAGAGGCAAGGATGAGGGGTAAAGCATGTGGTGTACCGTCCCCATCACTTCCGCACTTCCAGGCTTCTAACACGCAAAAAACGTCCTGTACAACGTGACACCAAACCTATTCTCACGGACCGAGGCAGTGCTAAGTAGAAATTTATATAGAAAGAAAATTTCCTGTTGACAAAGATAAACCACATACTAGTTTGTTACCGAAATGAAGGAAAAAACTGTAGAGAACTTAGGGCGGAAACCGAAAACTATACGTTTGAGATTATGTGTTAAGAGGCTGCCTACCTAGTGTGAGATGGGATAGGAATTTACATGTTGCAGCAAATGCAATGTAGCCCAGTACCTGCTGAAAATACATATATGCTACCTATGTCATTTTTTTTTATCTTGGTGAGGTTTAGGCTGTTTTCCATCACCCTGAAAATTCTGAGCAAATAAGTTGTATCATTCTAATAGGAACACTTGGACATGTAAACATATTATTAGTTTGCAAAATTTGTATTTATGTAACGATATTCTCTTATTCTCAGTGCAGTAAACAGTTTTCATCCGAAGCGAATGTAACGGAGAATGATTGAGGCCTGTTGAATGTAACTTAACACGTAAATCCCTATCCTTGCTAGGGCCAGGGCTCTGAGATAGGCAGCAGCCTTAAGTTTTACATTACAGATTTTCAAATCCACCAATGGTATTAACATTTACGCCTTGTATATTTCGCGCAAAGGAAGAGGCAAGTCACCACGGAGATGTAAGTATCAATAGTAGCTGAAGATGTGAAAGAAGTATGCTTAATTTCTGGAGGTTTCATGGGCTGCGGAATGCTCTAGTACGCCAGCCAGACTTGATAAAATATAGTAACTTGACTTTAATACAAATGATGCTCGCTTCTCGCCAGTATGAACATCAGTTTTCGTTTAACCGCAATGTGGGGAAGAGCTAAATGGTGTATGCCACATAAACGGAACATCCTCATGTCATAGCTAATCAATATTTATGACTTCTGTTTGTCGATGCTTACGGGTTTTAAACTATGCTCGCGGAATTATTTATTACCTGTTCCGCAAAAATTTTATTATTCATCGGTAAATTAATAAAATATACAATTGTTGTATGACAATTGCATTTCTTCATCCGAAAATAAATGAAAAATACTAAATGTATGAACACTAATTTTAGTTTTTGTAACCAATGTAATATTAAAAATAAATAAAAAATAACGTACTACACTTACGAGTAATTTTTTTTTTAAATTTTAGTGTTATAATTGTCCTGAAAGTTATCAAAAGTCATTATTATTTACGTTAGTCTACATAAATCACCTATTCTAATACGAATTCAAATATTTTTCTCTCGATATTACATTTAATTTCAGTTCTAACACTAAATCCTACTTCACGTATGTTTTCGTCTGAATGTACCGCATGATGTGTATAATAATATTATATGCTACTTGTAAAATACATTTCATTTGAAATCATTCCAATTAGCGGTAATAATATTTCATCTCTATTAGTTTCCGGCATATATGGCGATAAAAATCTAATTAAAAGTATTAAATTTTTTATTGTGATTTCTCGTACTCATTTTCAGGAAATAATGGTTTATATTTACCTAGGACAATTAAACATGTTGTTAAGACACTCGCAGAACAGAAATTACAAAAAAAAAAAAAACTACAATAGTGTGAGTCCGACTGCTAAATCATTTTAATTATTAACTGTGTTACAGGTATGGTGTTTTGTTCTGAAAATTCATATCACAATTTCCTGGAGATTTTTCATTTAAGTCAATTTTTTAATCGTAAATGAGTGCAGATATCGAAAAGCTATTGCATATTTTTTGTTAAAAACATTGTATACCGTGTTAACTAATTTTTAAATAACGAAATGCACAATGTTTTCAGCTAATTATGCATTTAAGTAAATTCCCATTAATATATATATGTATAATATAATAATAATAGCCAAATCTGTGTAACTTTTTGTATATAAAAATTAAACTACGCAGTAAATATTTTTAAAACAAAACTGTGCAACAGTTTTTCGATATCTGTAGAAATTATGGATGATGGCAGAAAAGTGGCCAAGAATATTACTTCAGACGCTTATGTGAGGAAGTTGCAAAAGAATTTTCATTTGCCGGCAGATAATCCCGACTTCAGTTTGTTTTAAACAATTGATCGTAGCAAAAATTAACTTGATGCCTTTCTTGAAAACAAGAAGCAGACAGGTAAATTTTCCATACACAATTATTTGTCTTTATTATTTTTTTTTAATTTACAATATCAATGAATTAAAATGATAATCGTGTTGATTTACCAAAATTTCAACTTGTTCTTATTTAATTGCAGGGACTTAACTATTTCTTCGTTCCTACAATTTTCAATTACATTTTTCGCTGAGGGTACATGAACTCTACTGGAATCTCAATTTAACTAACATTGTGTAGTTTCTTAACCGTTTGATGAAATGTTTTGCATCGTGTACTATTACAAGTTATAATTTAATATGACGAATATGAATTAACGCATTTTAGTACGAAAATTAGTTAATAGCGTACTTAAAATCTTGTATTTTTTTCAAACTCATGTTATGACGTCTTGAAATAAGTTCCAAATTTTACTTACGCATTATGTTTCCATACAGCTGCTGAAATTAAATATTTGTTTCACGAGCAACACCAGTGACTTTTGTGTGCTTTCGTCACGTTTCTTATTGTAAAATAATAACATTTTACTGTGAAATCAAAGAAAACAAATAAACAGAAATTTCACTAGCATTTTTATAAACAAAGCATTGGATTGAAAAAAAAGTTTGCGATGTTCGAATTACTTCAAAAAATAATTGGTCAAAAACAACTAAGTTAATACAATATTTGCAAAAAATTTTAGTACATTTTTTTTGCGTAAGACTTAAACAGAATTTGTTAGTACAGCTAACATTTATGTATGATATTTTTAAGCTAATTAAATATTTTGGTATTCGTGTCAACTTTGAGATTATTTCTCTAAACATCGAGAAAGGTTCAAAACTTAGTGAAATAAACCATCAATAAAATAAATTTGATGATACTAATTTTATCTTCATTATTAAGACCAACACTGATTAAGTTACCGATAACTGTCATTATACGGTATTCCATGAGAAATCTATCTATATGTGTGGGTGTAAATTCGCACACATTTCGCAACACAGACACTAAGTTTGTTTGTTTCGAAAGAAAATTTATATACTTTAAGATGCTAGAATATAACACTTTTACAGTTTCATTAATTTAATACATTTTCTGGCAGTCATTTTAAGTGTTTTTGCTCACAAGTTCTTGTAGCATTCAAAAGTTACAGTAATGTTTTCGGAATTACACAATTATAAATTCACTCTGCCATAACAGCAATGAGCCAATCTAGTAAGAGAAAGTTTTACCAAATTATTGTTTTGAGGCACCTAATCATAAGATTAATTCTAAACGAAGTTGAATTATTATTTTCTTCGGATGTATTACGCTGCATATTTTCCAACCAGACTTTTTTTTTACATTTTGTTGCGCAACATCACGCAAATACATATAGGTACATCAAGGAAATTGTGTATTTTTTTGCAGACAATGAGCGAATCAAAGTTAAATAAGTGTGAATAATTAGTTTCTAACTCTTGAAATTCTGGTTCGTATTCATAGGAAAATGAACGGAATAATTTTCTGTTTAAAATAGTTTCTACGCATAAATGAATTGTTTATTTTTTTTAATAAAGTGTGTATTTAATTTTTTTTAGTTTGCTTTATAAATCCTGTAAATAAATATTACTATAACTATTACAGTTCCAACAGAACTAAACAAATAATTTCATTTGCAGAGTGTGAAGCATAATACGTTAGCTTAATAAATGCCAACGTTTAGAGAAATTTACAAACCGGACATATACTGTGGGTATGATCATAAGCAAAATGATATTTGTATCTCATTTTTCACGCAAAGAAAAAAATGAGCGATGGGACAACATGCGGGCATATACAAATTCGATATGACGTAGAAGTGTGTATTCAACTGGCCGAACGTGTGGCAACGGAAGTTATAATCTCTGCAATCACCTACTTGCCCTGCAGGCGTGTGCAGTCCAACGTTATGTGTTTGCTCTCTGGCGCTGATTTGTATTCCTCCGCTGTAAACATTTAGTGACGTAATTTACAGTGACTTATCCAAATAATTAACACCGCTATTTACGTTGATATATATGTACTTATCACAAACAGACGTAGCCTACGGACCGGAAGCGGACCGCTAACGGCATGCCGAAATGTCAGATGCCAGCCGATGTCTTTTGCCGGTAACGGACCGTCATATCATAAAAGCACCTGGCCGCAACTGGCAAAATATCAAATGCACGTCTTGTCATTAACAAAAAAGATGGAGGGCTGGTGATCTAAATACTGCGGGCCGGCGTTGAGTGTCAGTAAGACAACTGGCCGATTACGGCTGAGTGTCGAAAATACGGAGGGCAGACGATGGCCAACCATCAAAGTAAATGTATTTCCAAAAAGTCAGTGGGCCCCCAAAGTTTCAGATTCAACTTGTAGATTTTTTTTTTTTTTTTTTGAGAAAACGTACTAGTGCCTGTGCCATTTTCGCGGCAGATATTAGTTACCGTCTTTTGCGCCGTTAATAGCCTGTCATCTTATTTCTAATACCCTTTAAGTATTGTATTAAGACATCACGCTGGTTTCTGTTTCGCGATAGATGATGTTGTTTATAGATAATCACAGCGTCGTTAACTGCCCGGAATATTTTTCCCAATGCCTGTTAAGTGTATTAAAAGCGACAGCAGGCCGATGTATTTTTCGTAACGACTATAGAAGTTTTCTCAAAAAAATACTTACCTTTAGCTGCCCGCTGTCTTTTATCGTGTTGTAGACACTTGCCAGTTCGGGCAGCCGACAGTTAGCCGCCAGTTTGTGTTTGCTGGGATATGTGGTTGTGTACGTACGTATATATGTATGAGTCCGATACCGTCTGACTGATCATCATGTAACTTGCTACATATATATTTTTTTTTTTTTCATGGATAAGGTTTTTATACTAGCTATTTTACCCTAACTCGCCATCCTGCCACTAGATGGTGCTGCAGCGCATCAACTTCTATGCCATTCAACTGATAGCCTTGAATATTTGTATAGTCTACATAGATATTTGAACATGGAGCACATTTTAGCGATATACGTTTTGCTATAAGTAGATATAGAAAATTAATTTTGCAGCACTTTGTTTCAGTGCCTTACGTGCGCACCTGCAGCTCTGCTTTGTGGTCAGTGATTGGATGCCGTAACACCCAACGTCTGGAGATCAAACCCGCAAATCACAGACGTGATGTGTCGCAGTTATCCGTATACTGATTGGCACAGTCAAATGAGTAACAACTCTGCTAAAATGACTCTTGTTAATAGCCATGAAGTTGAGCTGCAGGTGTGCACGTAAGACACTGAAACAAAATGGGGCAAAAACCTTTTCACCAAAAATTTCTGTCCCTAGATATAACTCACCACTAGATATCGCGACTTGTAAGTTGGCTAGATCCTAGTGTCTTGCCTAGCCTTGGCAGGACGTTTCCCTGATTGTGCTACTATATTTATAAAATAGGTTGTCTTATAATTATACTGACGGTTAAATTCATGGGTATAATAATTTTTTATTTTATTTAAGATGTCCAGAACTTTGTAGATCATCATTTAATTCAAATACTATAAATATCATGCCACCATTTTCTTGCGAAATGTTTTACTGGGCACGGCGAATAAAAATATGTTCTTTAATAGTGTGGTTAAAAGTTGATGGAAGTAATGACACAACGATTTAAAACATAAATATTTAGCTTACTCGCATTATTAGGTGGTTAAGTGAAGAAATTTTGGTCAGTCTTTAACATGCAAGTCTTAGGCGCTTGTGAGGGGTGACATGACGTGAGTATGGAGCAGCGCCGGAATTAAGGGGCGGGGGAAACAGGAGAGTCCCGAGAAAATCAGTTGAGCAGGGGCACAGTTCGGCACTATTCCCACATACGAAAATATGGAGACTGACCGCGCCGAATGAGCGGTCGTGGTTGGCACAGTGGTTCGAGTACTCGCCTCCCACGACGTATATACGGGTAATTTTATATTGTATACAAGGGAAAATAAAATTATATTACAAGTCAGGTAAAGTATTTTTTTTAAATTTAAAGCGTTTCGAAAAAAAGAAATACATTTTTTCTGGAGTACAGCAAGCTTTATGCATTAAGAATAAATAAATACGCAAGCTCTTTTTTTGCGGGTTCGAGGTAAGATGAAGGTGACATTAACATACGTGTCTAGAAATGTATTTATGCTAAGTATAATTTTTTTAGTGTTAGCGTCCTCGCATTACACTTTGCAAATAATATAAGTGACAGTGGGTGTGTCTCAGACTTAACTAAATACATCAGATTGTAACTATAACCTACTTATCGAGGAACTCGTGCAGTAAACCTCAAAATACGGTGTTTGTAATCATTTTCACTATTTTTGTACCTGAATATACTTATTCGTCCATACGAGAGTTAATAATTTGCTCTATGCATTTTCTTACAAAAATACATTTTAAAAGTATTTGGTTAGCTACTGTACGACTAAGTGCGCAAACAAAGAATGAAACTATAAAATAATTTATGTATTATTTAGTGTACGCAATTATTTTCATGCATTAGTTCGTATGAATTAGGTAAAATATTCGCAGTTGATAGTTAACTAAATGAACTCTCAGTGTTATTATCTGATTGTGTTCTAAACGGCCAGCCAAACTTACTTAATTCCTTACCTATTTATGTACTGACAATGTAAGTTGGTTTAAGTACGCCCTCACAATTAGTTTTGAAACCAACTAATAATCCCTGGCGTCTTCAGGTCTCGTAACATTCACGAATTTAGTAAAACAAATCTTACACAATGAAAAAGTTAATCAAGCTTTAAAATGTATAATGAAAGCTAATTTAGCAAAATATATTACAACAACCGGCAAAGAACTCAAATATACTTGGCTGAAAATACAGAAAGAAGAATGGCCTTGCTTGTCTTGAATACAATTTTTTAGTCCAGCGTTAAGAAGTAATTTTAGAATCACGTTCACCTCACCTGTACAGCTGAAATAATCGAAGCGTGTCATTTGCTCTAAAAACCATTTGCCCTAAAGTCACTTGCCTAAATTTCAATACAGTCCTACGGTCCGTTATCATAAGCATTACTTGGCTTAAACGTCACTTGCCCTGAAAGTCATTTACCCTAAAAGTCATTTACCCTAAAAGTCATTTACGCTAAAAGTCATTTACCCTAAATGTCACTTCACCTAAACGTCACTTCACCTAAACGTCACTTCACCTAAACGTCACTTCACCTAAACGTCACTTCACCTAAACGTCACTTGCCCTAATAGTCACATGTCGTATAAGTCACTTGCCCTAACAGGCATTCAGCCTAAAATTATTTTAGGTCTTATGACTTTAGGTCAAATGGAGTGCACCCGAAATAATGTTTCATTGACGTGGTTTACTGTGTACACTATCCCAAAAGTTATCTGTAGTTGATAAAATTCGTTTTGTACTAAGATTTACGAATGATGAGTAACATTTTGGAAAGCTTTAGCATTCCACGAAATTATTTCAGTATTAGGTATTATCATAATATTAAAAAAAATAAATAAATAAAAATTTGTGTTTATGGAGTACACTGGAATACCTTAGTCTTTATTTCAGCCTTTAAAGGAAACGAAAAAAGTTTGGATTTATTTATTTATTTATTTATTTATTTGTTTTTTATCGCGAATGAATGACATTAGTCCGTGGTCCAAAAGCCGTCTTTAACATCAGAGAAATTTAGTCATGGAAGTTGTGTGTCTAAATTTATCAGAGAAATGTGGTAGTGGTGTGTGAAATGAGAGTTAAGTACGCGAATAATCGTCTGTGAAGAGGACAGCGTAACCACGTGGAAATCATATCCTCCACTTTCCGCCTTCTTCTTCCGCCCTTTACTCAGAGATCTGTTCCGATAGAATGCACTAAGTACCTGTTATTACATTATTCCGCTTCTAGTCTACAAATATACGCTTGAGAAAAAGTTAATAGAGGGGTAGATGCAGTTTTGCGTCTCGTGCACGTAAGTGTGAGAAGCTCAAGAACGCAATCATTTTTAATAATAGCCACACAAATGCTTATAGGAAGCATGATGCCTCACTCGCACTACCATGACCATAAAACTGCATAATGATAATTTTAACCGTACAGATTAATATTTATTACATATTTATAAAAAAAACTCAAAACTAAACCCACCTGAAAATAAATCTTATAAAATTTTTTAACGAAACAAAAAGTCTGATTTGTGTGTTTTTCTAAACCATTGAAAATAACGCGAATATTTTTTAACTAAATACTTTATAAAAATTTGCGACTGTGTACAGTCATCCGATACACAATTTTGTTAGAGCGTTTAAAAAAAAAAAGTACCATTTGGTAGCAAAAAATTATTTTCCTTCATTTAGGCTTATTTTGACAACAAATTATGTGATATTTCAGGGGCAAAAATCTAAATATCAGTTTGCTGTTTTACAACAGAAAAATTCAGATACAAACGATGATTAGTTTCCCGGATATGTCGCGGGTTCAACAACCAGCAAGCTGGACTGCACAGTACTGTATACACTATGTCCTCAGCTACTCGTTCATTGGCCGGTGCTCTAGTGAGTAAGCATTTGAACATTTGACGATGTAGCGCGGGAGTCCACGAGTGTTTGTATGCATGTCCGCCATTGGTTCGTTGTCCTCAAGGTTACGTTTAATAAACAATGACCTGATCGGAATAGTTTCCAACTTATACATGACTTATAAATCCAACCTCTCCTCAGTTGAATCCGCGAAATTTCCGGGACTATAGCAATTATATATAAGTGTTAAAACTGTAAGAATGAATTTTTGATGTGTGTATTAATTTGCGTTAAAATAATATTTGCGAAACAACTGCAAAACTAAAGAGGAAGGCTTTAAAGGAGACGGGTATGCTCTCCTCCTAGACAGCTAGTGACGTCAGAGAAATGCGTCACCCTAATTGTAAAATCTCGTAACTCAATTTTGTATGACTGCAGAAAGAAATAGAGAAAAATCAGTTAACATTTTCTGTGGTGAAATAAAATTATAATAAAATAACTCTGTATATTTACTTTAAACCAAATTTTAGTCTACCATATTGTTAAGATGATTTAAAGAGACAAAAAGGCAAAACACAACAAAAATGGAGTCATGAGGTTTTACAATTAGGGTGACGAATGGGAGAAGAAAGTAGCCCCACATATCTCGTGACTAGTGGCAGAGATAAATGGGAAGGTGGAATGTGTCACAGCATCGCTGCACTGTTTTTAACATGTACAAAGCATTTATGTATTTTACAACTAATCCTAGCAGAAAATGTAACAACTGCACGCGTGTACGCTTTTGTGTGTCTTTCGCTAATTTCTAATTCAAATTTGCGTTTCCTTTCATTGATTCGCATCAGGGGCCAGCCAATAATGTCGAGGAATGCTACCTTTACAGTTAACTTGTATTTATATTAAAATGCTGAAATTTTGAATTTTTTCTTGCACTTACCAATTTTTTTTTAAGAACAACAATATTTTACTGGAATTCCGTATGCTTCAAGCAGTAGCCCTTGTGAAGTACTTTAGATGTGATTTGTTTCATTTCCTTATGTTTATTGGTTTTCGCAATGTACAAGAACGAAAAACGTTAAATAATTTTCTTTTAAATTACGTTATGGGAGAACATGTTGAGTATTTTTTTTTTTTGTAATAGGAAAATATACTTCAAAGCAACGCCTACAAAACTAACATTTGTACATACAAATATAACAGTACAGCAGGCGAACTGCTAGTCTTTGATGAAATGCGCACGTAAATCTGCATCTTTTGTAAACTCACTTTGTAGTAAATTGCTGAAACAGCAGTTTTCAACTCATAGATTCTTAGTGAAGTTGTTTTTTTTTTTTTTTTTTTTTTTTTTTTTTTTTTTTTTTTTTTTTTTTTTTTTTTTTTTTTTTTTTGTTATTACAGTAGCAAGATAAATTACAATCTGTTAATTTTGCGGACTTGCACACCGAAACTATACTTAAAATAAAATACTGAAGAAGAAATTTTTATTCGGCTTTTACATAGTTTTATACCTACAAATTATTTCTAAATCATTTCAGCTAGGATATCGTGGTCCACAGTATCTGAAAAATTGAACCCATGACCTTTTTTAGTAATTCAGAAGTTTAATTTTAAGGCATCGAACTTACGTGTCTCACATTGCGTTTCTTCAACACAACATACATAACACTGCTGGCGGATATATTGTTATGAGAGTAATAACAACAGACATATCGTTTTCTTCATCATCCTCCTTTCATCCTAATAAACCATCCTGTCATAATTTTACTGTGTCGAATTATTATGAAAATTTAAATGGTTTCTCTCTTTGACAAAGGTATACAGGCTGTCCAGAAACGGCCGTACAAAAACCACACCACATAAATCCTCGGCTAAACTGGAGTCGAAAATGTTACTGAAAAAACGTTGTACGATGACATCTTACGTACACAGTGTGGCAACATAGCAATGTAGCTAGTCCTCTTTGAGCCCCACATGTATCTAACCTATCTAACACTACCGTCGTGACCATCATATTACAGGCGCATGTTCAAATGCTGGGTTGTCCAAACATGATTCTACGTTTACTTGAAGTAGCAACATTAAATAATACCTCGACATGGAGCGCAAGATTGAACTTTCTCCGAGCTGTGTTGCCACGTTGTGCGCGGAAACTGTCATTATACATTTTGCCATTAACATTTTCGTATCCAATTTAGCCCAGCATTTGCGTCGTCTGGCAGTTTATGGAAATAGGAAATCTGGCATATACTGTTCTAAACTACGGTATATATGAGAGACCGAGTTACTTTATGAGTTAAAAAAATAACCTTGGTGGGATTTATAAAAGTGCAGTATTTTTTATTATCTAGACCCATATACGAACCGCAGTGGTCGGAGTCACTTGCCTCGCACTGCTCAGATGCATGGCTTGACCTCAGGCTGCAGAGTGCGGGAAGTAGACGAAGAATCTCACATAGTACGCCGTCGCTTCCATGATACGGGGATATTTTCAAGGCTGTGTCAAAACTTCACTGTCCTTTACCTCCGCAGTTGGCTCTTTACGCCCTAGCCACTGCCCCACTTCCACGTTATCTCGCATCACACTCACTTCGTACTGGCCGAAACAAGTCCGTTCTTAAGACTGGTCAGATGGCTGTAGCTAGCAGCGTTTTGCTTTCGGCTAGGTTGCGACCACGGGAGAAGCTGGCAACCTAGTAATTTGTACATTTTCTTTCAGGTGAGTTTATAGTTATTGTTTTTGTATGTAGGATTCAATTTTAGTCGCTTAGTTACAAACCCATTTTATAAGAGTGAATAATTGACACTATAAAATAGTGTTTAAATATCTTTTCCCAGTTTTAACCTAAGGAAATTACTTTAAAATTTATCGGGTAATACCGCATAGTATTCAACTACAGTAAAACATATGATTTGATTACAGCATGGTGTGACCTTATTCAAATATTTGCTTTTGATATTTCTTTTCTGAAATTCAAGTATGAAATCAAACTGTCTCTCTTAAAACAGGATATGTTTTATTTAGTTATGTTAAAATACAACGTGTGGTGACATTGACAATTTTGTTCGGTTCATTTTATACAAAAATTACGTCCAGGGTTGTTCTGAATATTGCTTTACTCGTACAGTTTGCCGGCAACAGCAAACCGCGAAATATGTGAACTTATTTCTTTTCGTTTATGAATGTGTGTACGCACGTTTCTTTCGTGAACATTGTTCTGAATGAAACTTACTGTTTCTAGATATATTTGGAACAAGCAGAAGACGCGTACTCAATTTTAAAGAATTCAAACAATTTCTAAACATGAGGTGTATTAAGTGTACCTAGCATGCACTTGAAGCTGTCTGCAAAACATTTTATATATGGCACGATTCCCCGACTAACTTGTATAAGGTTAAATTATATGTTCCAAAGTAAACATAAACGTTACTGTGTTGTTTTGAAATGGCACGTCATTTGTGATTCAGTGTGAACTGTAGCAAACCAGAAAGGAAACATCGCACAGCAGACGCATCATTGGACAGTGTACATAAACATAGGTCCTGGAAATAAAACTCTTTACCACTTTTGTTAACGTTCGAAAAATGTTG
The DNA here is from genome assembly GCA_003012365.1 of Medauroidea extradentata. Lineage (NCBI taxonomy): Eukaryota > Metazoa > Arthropoda > Insecta > Phasmatodea > Phasmatidae > Medauroidea > Medauroidea extradentata. The sequence goes on from PNEQ01071238.1 coordinate 12,520, forward strand.
GCATAGCTCATTGGTGGAAAATTATTTGAAATGAGGTAAACAATTTTTCACAGCCAACAAACCCCGTCGTTTTACTGTTTTTTTATCACTTCTATAGTAACAATGCACGGCGAACATTGTGTTATTTGACTATATTGATAAGTAATGATAATTCTGATAAAGCCAATGTGTATCCATTAAAAATAACTTGCAGAACATTTACAGATGGTTAAGTTTTTTCATATTATAATATCTTTCATTCTGCATCGAATTTTAATAAACGCAGGTAATTTTTTGATCTTCACTGCATTCGTTCCTATGTTTCACATGAAATTCATCCTGTAGTATTTTTTTTTTTTAATTTTCGCCGCAATCAAAGGCGTTATTGTTCTTGGAAATAAGTTTACATAAATGTTTTCGAATATTTCAGCGATAACGTACCACAACAGTTTCGCATTGTTTTATAATGCATCCAGTACTTTTACCGTTACGTATTGCAAGTAATTAATCAGAATCAACTGGCGATTTGTTTTGTAAGCGATTTCATATTAAAACATTTTACGGTGATATGATTTCCGAGAGCAGTTTATACATTCGTTCGCTAACTTCACATAAAAATAATTGCAACTGTCGTTCAATAACGAATACACAAATGTACGATGTACAAACATATAGCAGCACATCCAATTAAGTATTTCATTAGTAAATAATGTAGTAAATTTATTTGTCAATTTATCGTAGATTTCAATTTATTTCGGTAACATTTCTGTCAGTCCTATTCAGCCCTTATTTTCTTTATATTAAAAATACGAATCTCAAAAGTTTTATGAACTAAAAATTCTTACCACTCAAAAGTTAAAGTTTTTATGTTTGGTGGACGATATTTGAAATGTCCAAATTAAATTCCATTGAGCTATAATTTTGATGCGTCAAGTATTTTAAGTTTGCCATCACGCATATCACATATCCGTGCTTAAAAATGTGTCATTATAAGGAATTAAAAACATATAAATTGAGTCATAATGGTGACAAAGTGTAGGATCACAACAACAACCCACGAAAGCTATCAAAATAATTTTTTTTTATTTGCACGATAATTGCGCTGACAGGTTTATAAACTCTAGCGAGTGTTACAGAGTACTAACGAACACTAAGTAGCCTGCGTTTGTAGCTACCTTATATCTCTATAAAATGTCATCGGTCTCTGTAAACCAAAAATTGTAAAAAAAAAAAAAAAAAAAAAAAACGAATGCGTAAATAAATATGACAAGAAAATTCCACACTAGATGGTAAAGTTTTCCAAGACAGGCTTAATTAGTTCATGATTGGTCCTTTACTTGAGATAGGTCAACCTTGACTGTCCACGGTAGCGCCTTGAAGGCAGGATCTCGGCTCCCAGCACTCCACGCGGAATTTCCTCCATGAATGGTCGGCCCTCTCCCACGCTGGGCCATCTGATCGACCCGACGAATCCCGAGCTTCTTCTCTTCCCCGAGGAAATCCATTCCAACCCACGTGCTTGCCTTCCTACCCCATGCAGCTGCCACACATCGAGCTGACCACCCGACATCTAACCACACATACACTGCATTCTTTAAGGGCGCTCCTACTCCCAAGCTCTGGGATTTACTCGATATATTAAATTCGACGTGGGTCAGTACCTATCGAACCTACACCGGATGTTCACGAAAGTATGTTATTAACTTTGCGAAATGATTCCTTTAAAATAATGTGGTAATGTTAAATAACGCAAGTTTCTGACTGGAGCAAAATTGACTTCTGAAAATTGACACTCAAAAACATTAGTTAAAATAGGTGAAAACAAGTATAAATAAACAATTTCTTGGTGCTAATTGGTAATATGATTGCAATCTGTAAAAAAAAAGGGTTCGAATAACTTTCACCTTTAGTATGTAATATTGTTGTTAAGTATTTTTTTTGGGGTGGGGGGTGGGGCTAAGAATTGTCTACCTTTTTGTTTTTATGACACAATTTTCGAGAAAATGTTCGAAGAAAATGTGGAGATTTACAGGTTCGTAACACGTGATACACAACAGGTTTGAGGAGCTCCGTTGTTTAATGAAAGTTAAAGGTATTCGAAAGAAATAAATCCTTCATTTTTACTTACGCCAAGGCTACTGTTAAGTTAGCCGCCTGTGGACGTATTACCTGCGCTGCGGTGAACTGACAAATACGGTTTTGACAGAACTGTTCCGCACACGCCCAGAGTGATAATTTATGGAAATATAACACACTTCAAAAGAATACAGAAATGTCTCTGTTCAGAAACCACATACGTTAAAAAAACTATTTAAAAGCCCTCTCCCGAGTGAGGTTGCGCAACGTTATTTAAGACATTGGACTTGTGTTCGGAAGGAATCGGGTTCTAATCCTCGCTCCTGCCATCTTGATTTTGGCGTTAATGATTTTCCAAAATCGTTCCAGGAAAATACTGAGCTGATTTCTTAACAAAGTTGATGTCGGATTCTTCGTCTTGTTCTTGTCAGTGTCTACAACTATGTGTAACCATCTCTATCGCTGCAGTCGCCGATATGTACGGCTCACTTACATCGCCTCAAAGCCCTTCGAGACAGACCTAACTAAAAATTGTATCAATCAAGTATGTAATAAAGTAATGAAGCACTTGCACATTATTAAAGGGCATGGAAAGGTACGATGTCAAAATTCGATGAGAATTGTTCGCCGGTTAGATATTTTATCAGCGAACGTTTATTTATACAGCCCTATGCGGTAATATTCTTTACTTTCGAGTAAAAAATTAAAAACAGCTTTTAGAATAGTAAGGGCTTGAAACCACAAAAACTACAAAAAATGGAAAACTGTCATTTTTTAAATTTTTAATACAATATCTAGGCCTCTATAATAATCACATTTTAGAAATACTCGCATTTTCATTTGAAAATAATATTAATATCCGTAAACCTCTCGCGCAATGAATTTTGGATAGTAAAATTATAGTCAAATGAAAACGCTGGTATTTTTTAAATTTGTTTGTTTTAGCAGCGTAGTTGCTATCATATTAAAAACTACACAAATGACAGTTTTTCATATTTTCAGATTTTGTGATTTCAAGACCAATTTTTCTAAAAACTGGAAAGCAAAGCGTACTACAACATAGTGCTGTGTAAATAAACGTCCGCTGATAAAATATCTACTCGGTAAATAAATCTAATCGAATTTTGATGAGTAGTTCATATTTTATTGACGATTCAGTATTCCAGTCTTCTGCTCGGCATAGTACCTTTCCATACACCTTAAGAGTGCGTGGTAGATAAATAAACGCTGAAAAAATCATTTGATTCCTACGCTTTTTTCAAAGCCAATATGGATAACATTCTTTATGAGTAAATATTTATCCAAAATTACTAATTCATTACACGTGATCTCTTGCGCCGCAGTTGAATGCACGAGGTTCCGGCGTCATAGATCGTGCCTCAGAAGTTCGTAACACTGGAAACAAATTTGTTTAAAACTTTAGCTAAAACTATATTGTCTAGGGTTGCTATTGTTTTATGTTCGCAAATTGGCTTCAAGACACCTACAGTTATAGATTAATGCTTTTAGCGTTGAATTATGTACCACGCTCTCTTAAGCTTACTACAGATTTTCCACCGATCAAACTATACAGTCACCGCTTTACTTCCCGTTTTGAAAAAGGATCGAAGGAATGGTTGCATTGTAGTTAAGTTCTTGGCACGTAACGGCTATGCTTAATGTGTGGTTCGTTATCGTAGTGTGTTCACTAGCTTGAGTGCCGTGTAATGCCAGTCAGGTGGTGCCCTTCAAACTTACTTGACGTCAGCAGTCTATTGCTAATCAGATTGTCTTCCACCACGGCGCTTTGAGTTCAGTTCCCGAAAGCGTTTTTTTTATTCGATTTTAACATATGGAAATCGTGGCGGATGTTTCCAAATACCAGCGGTTTCTCTCACGGTATTCACGTTCCCTTTGCCCTTACATTCCGTCACCGCTCCGTAATTTTTAACTCTATCTCCCAAGAATTCGCTGGTTGTCTGGCGCTCGAACTGCGGGCAGCGCGTTTGGAGTTACTATTTCATCTCAGAGTCCAGTAAACGTGTGTCCACAATACTTATCTACGAAAACAAAATACACTTCTCACGACTAGTGAATACCACTTCTTACACACGACGCTCATTGGAAGCACTATTTTAAATCCCCTAATCTCGGCTAAAACAGGCTTTTTCAAACGAGTATTTCTCAAGAAAAATGGCCCAGATTTATTTGGAATGGAAATCTACTATTAGCTACGTTGGAGTCTCACAGTAAAAACTTTACGGCGAGAACATAGCGCGCACTTACGATTCTGGGCGTAGAGGCGATATCACAATACATATGCCGGCGGACATCGCTCGTAACACCTCATCGATTTCCGCCTCACACACACACACACAAATAACACCCTTCACCAGGTGGCTGCCTTAAGAGCCGATAAATAATCAAAATATGTTTATCACTCCAATTATATATATATATATTTACATACATACGTACATACATAAATACACACATATTTCAATTTATTGCAGCCGAAATTTTGTAAATTAAATATTTTAATTTTTTTAATCAATGGTTATGATAACTTAATATATGCGAACTTTAATTTAACATTAGCGTGTATTTTTTCTTTAAAAATTTGAGCGTACTTACATAAACTCTTGCAACTACGCATTGCATGACAAAACGTTACCGTAGTTTTGCTTGTTATCTCTGAAACAAAATATTCTGAGTTATTTTTTAACGTTCACATAAATTGTTGTATATAGATTAAAATGTTTTCCACTTCTCAAACGAAGAACTGTCCTGCGGGTTTACTGTTAACGGAGAATTGCACGTAGTTTACTTGCATTTAGCCTTATTTAATGGGACCAAAAATTTACTTTAATTATTATAAAAATTAATGTGTGTCTGTTTTCTATGTGTTACTTGTAAAACAAGCTATAAATTGTTTGCACGTCAGGAATCACTAAAGTATTGAACGACATTTGTATTTTAAATTTAGCCGCATTCGGTTTTTTGATGCATAGAGTAACTCTTGAAAACTGCCTTTTTTTTACTAACAAAAAGGTTTAATGTTTTAAAAAAAAAGACAAAATTTAATCCCTGTTGTAAATGAAAAACGTGTTCTTAATTAACTCATAAAACGTACCATATTAGTGTCGTGTATGATAAATTAATAAAATATAACTTCAGTTTTTATGCACATGTACTAGCTTTCATCAACCAAGGTGCCTCCGTGAAACTTGACGGACGAAATCTCACAGCAATAATATTCTAAAAATAATAAGTTCTTTAGTTTGTGACAAATCAAAGGCTTGTGTATATTTTCACTGTATGTGATACATATTTGCAATGTTTGAACATGCTGCGTAGTTCTGAAAGTGTCATGTGAACACCGGAAAAGTCTGTATTATTTAATTTTTTTTTACTTATTTACTGTGATTTGTGTTAGTTAATTCTAGGTGTAAAATAAACGAACGTTAAACGATTACGAGACAGTGTATAACATCTTATCATTCTCAATATAAATCCCTTTCCTTAATAATGTAAGCCTAATTTCGGCCATTATATAATAAAATATTTAATACATTTACCTCTTCACCAACCAATAAGTCTCACTTCTACGACAGCAATTAAAAGCAATGGCCCGTAACATGCGGTGATTAAAATTTTTATTAATTGCATATACTACCTCGTAAAACACGTAGTCGTAAAAAATTAATCATTTTTGCTGTTATGTTATTTTACAATTTAAATAAGCCATTATCAAGTACTCAGGATTTTCAACGCTGAAAGTTTTCATTTTGTTTCTGCTACTTGTATTATTTAAAGCGCTCAGCATAGAGTATTTTCATTAGCAACAAGCTATTTTACAAAACATCACCTTAAACTGGAATTAATGCAACATTTTGAAATAACTTTCTCTTATGTGTCTCGGAACTGTTAGTGATAAACTATACATTTATTACTATGCCCAACCCATTTTAAATTCGACGACTTCATGCAAAGCAATAAGGACAATTTTAGCCTCGTACTCTTTAGTTTAGTCATGTGTAATCAACAATATTGTTGGTTGATATTTTTGACGTTGCACTAGATTTCTCGGAAGATCATGTTAACTGTAAAATTGCTCTCAATGATTTTATAATCAAGTTACACACGCCAGTTGTTTCCTTTCCCTCCGACCATCTTGACTTCAGTTCTCGGTAAACCAGGCGAAAGAAGAGATAGTATCTCTGATACTAGACATTGCAGATTTTTGTTTATTATTACTTCAGTATGTCCTGACTGTTCCGAAAGACATGTACAAGTCTGACACAATCTTAGTAATTTTTTGATACCCTATTAATATAAAATATGACATACCAGTTTAAGCGTGTGTAGGCTCTACATTTTTTTATTGTGATATACATTGCAAAATGTAATCAAGCGCAATCAGGGTTGTCAAAAACTACTGAAGTTATGTGAAACGGAACATTTTTAATTTATTTTCCGTTGCAAAGACCTAAAATCACTGATTAACTTAGTTTTGTGTAAAAATTAACTGTCATATCAGGCAACAGTACATTCCGCTGTAAAAATGTTTCAATGAATTTTAGTGATCACAGCTTACGATGGCAATAATGACGAGGAGAACACCATAGAATCAGTAGTTTCCTCAGCGTATTCGCGTGCTTTGATAATATGACAGGTCTGCTCCAGCCCTAATAACTGGGTGAGCATTGCAGAAATGCGCTATGTTCATGTGAAGTGCATAATTAGACTTAAATTAAAAATTTTAAAAACACCCGACTCACAGGACACTAATTTTCAAATCGATCTGACCAGTAGAATTGCTCACATTCACTACATATAAAAAAAAAGAGCTGATGGTTTTTAAACGGCTGAAAATATTTCATTGAACCATAGCTAAGAACACCATCAATCAAGTGAGCTTTCAAACAAAAACAACCGCATCAAATCGATCCATTCGTTTTGGAGCTACGATCCCACAGGCAGACAAACAGACACAGATACACAGACACGTCAAAAAACTTATAACACCCTTCTCTTTGCGTCGAGGGTTAAAAACAGACTAGCGACAGTAGTATATTTTTGTATGTTCTGAGACAATGCGATCTGGAATAGGAGCATAGGAGCCACTCATGACGTCATGGCCGCTATATTGGATGATGTCATGACCGCCATCTTCGATAATGTCACCACCGACGTCTTATATGACGTCTCGCCCGCCATATTGGATAATATCACTTTCGAAATTTTCAAAATTTTCCAAAAATTTGCAAAGAATTCAAAATTTTCAAAAATTCAACAATAAAAAAATCAAAAATTTCAAATCATCTTGATTCCGGCTTCCATCTTGTCCACGATACCTGCTGACAGTTGTTTCACTTGTGGGGTGTTCTTCCGAGCCTTCCGAAAATTTTTCTATCACATTTCTTCCAAAACCGTCTCATAGTTCATAACATAAAAGTATTTTTAACAAACGTAAGTTAAATAAATATTCATAACACCTGAACGAGGTTCCCCCCACCGTTCTCCATGCTAATAACTTAATACGGACTCCTATCATAGCTCTCCACGAACGATTACCAATAAATCTCATCAAATAAAATATAGGGGTTTTCTCCGAAACTCCGAAAATTATTAGATTTTGCTTTCCAACCTAACCCCACTCATACCTCAAACAGAATAAAACATTTTTAATTAAATAAAAAATATCCATCACCATATGCCTAGATGGGCTTCCTTAGTACCCCACATAGTCATGCATTAGGTCCCTAGCAGACGCCTTTCCCCCTCCCCCACATCATTACCAATCTTTTGACCTTCCCCTTCTTCACAAATCAGCGCCTGCTTTCTAATCACATACTCATCATTTGACACTTTTCGCCTCAATACCATGATGTCATCCTTTACCACCTCCCCCACCTCAACGAATGAGAACTTGCATGTGTCGCAGTATGATGCAATACTAACCTTTGTACCTCCCCCTCGCTCTTCCATCACATGAGTCGCCACATTCCTGAGACGTAATACCATATCAATGTCGCAACTTGGCGCAAATCTGTAGGCAACATTCAGCATCTTTCTAGCAAGCACACTTTCTCCAACATCCCTTCACACCTCCTCTATTGCGATACCTAAACTATCTTTACCCAAGTGATCTCCTATAAATTCATTGAAATAAAATAATTGGGTATCTCCGAGTCTTCCCAAAGTGTTTTACTTAGATTCCAACCAGTTCCCACCCATAACACACAAATTAATACAATTTTGTAGTAACATTAATAAAATAAAATACTGACCAGCATGTCATACCCGAACAAGCTTCATGGACCCCCCCCCCCCCCATCACCACGCCGTAATAACATTAACCAGACTCTTATCCTAACTGTACTGTTAAATTTGAAATATTAATAAAATTAAAAACAGGGCTCTTCTCTGACTCTTCCGGATATTTTTGGAAGGATTTCACACTTCCATGCATACCTCTAATATACTTAAAAGTAAAAGTTAATTAACAAACACAACTTACCCAGGCGAGTTCCATTATCAAACTACCTTCGTCTACAACTTCACCTCGACTACGATTTATACTGTAATTATATACTTACACGTATGCAGCTCTCTTAAAACCGATTCCATAAAAAATAACCCACACATTATGCCTACACAAACTTCATTAACACACTAGCATCCCCCACCACCAATTGTGCATGTATACATTAAGTAACCGACAGGAGCCCACCTCTTCCCTCCCACATATATTCACTTAACTTTACCTTTCATATCTCTCCACAAGTATGTACAGTTTTGTTCAGAATAAATGAGCGGCTGGAAAAGTAAAAGTCCACTTCGGGTATGTTCGGCTGTTAAGCAAAGGTAACGCCTGAGTACGTAGGCAAACACGCAGCGCACGTAAGTGTCTCCAATCACGTTGAAGTTGGGGCTCGCGAAATACAGTCGCTCTTTTATTTGCTGTCCGTTCTAACCATAAAGCTGTGCCATCATAGCGAGGGCATTTGATTGGATATGTTGCGAAAAGCTTTGTGACTCCACTGTCGTCTAAGTAAGAGGAAGAATTACATATATCACTCTGGCAAGTTGTCATTAATTTACACAGAAATAAGTAAAGTTCCGTATTTTTTTTATTGATGTTTATATTGTTTTCATTGTCTCTTGAACAGCCAAATGAAAGTATTAAGAGGAACATCCACAGCATTTGTTGGTAAGTCATACCAACATTTCTCAGGCATGATCTTGGGAGACCAGTGAATACCAGGCTGACCTCCGTGGCGCAATCGGGTGGCGCGCCGACTTGCGGCGAGATGTTCAGGTTTCAAGTCCCGGGTGAGGCATGGGTGTAATTTAGTTTCGGTGGAATAGACAAATATGTGTAACCGTTTCTATGAATCACATTGCCAACGAGATGTAAACTCTATAATAATAAAAATTAAAAAAAATTGAAAACCGAAATCAAGATGGCCAGACTTAGGATCGAACCCAAGACCTCCCAAATGAGAGTTTAAACCATTATATCTGCGACAGCTTTCTATAATATGTAATTATATTACACGGACTTATAATTTAATGGGCGATACGTAGCGATAAATATACAACTAAACATTGCCAACCAGTTATTTTGTCTTCCCTATGCACCGAGCTCAAGGTTGAAACAGAGTGAGACGGAACAATACTAACACATTGAACTGGAATTTGGGAGGTCTCGGGTTCGGTACCCAATCAAAGTATCCTGATATGGTTTTTTTTCCATTATTTCCCTTCTCACTCCAAATGCTGGGATTTTTTTTTAAACGTATCCCTTAGTCCCTTTCACGTGAGTTGTGTTGTTTGCCTTCTCTACTGACAACATTATCGACGTACGACGTCAATTTCTGTGTGAATTTGTTACATAGATTTTCATCCTAGGCTGGTCTCGTCTCAGAAAAATACAGAATGGACAAATAGCAAAACTTATTAAAATCAAGTCTCACAATTGACAGACATAACAATAATTCGTCTACTAACAGTTAAAGGCTACCGTGCATGTATGTAATCCGATCATAAAATGAAATAGACAATACAAAGTTTTGAAGTCTACGCTGATTAAAATATTATGTCTTATACAAAACGGCCGCTTATTTTCCCGAAAAAATTCCTGCAACAGTTAGTTCCAATGACTTGTGTACACACTTGCACCAATGATTTTTGATCAGTTATTAGATGTTTTTACTCTCAGTGTTTTAGGAATCTACCCGCAAATCACAGGCGAGTGGTATCAAAGTAATGTTGTTTTTATTGGCACAGTCAAATCAGGTACGTCTGAATGCAAAGAACGCTGTCAATAGCCACGAATCATAGCTTCTGATGTGCACGTAAGCCACTGAAACTAAGTGGTGCAAAATAATTTCGCGAAAACTACCGCCAATACGATGATTATTTTATTTATGTTATTTTATTTACGTCTTAGGTTTTAAATGGCGAAACTAAGGCGTACGCCTTTTCTTACATTTAACCAGGGTTATATTAAGTTATGAAGTTATTAATAACAATTAAATATATCCAATAATAACAAACTCTTGAAATGCTCATTTACAAATGGAGCTAAGTCTGTTTTTTGGAGACTATACTAAACATTTTCGCGATTTTCCAGTGTCTCTAACTATTATCATACCCAACATCATGGCTAAAATAGCATTTTCACACCAAGTATACCCTAAAATAAACAACCTAAACAGTAACTAATGTAACCGAGAGTTCTAGAGAATATTTCGGAACAGACATTTCACATATAAATTGACAGTCATACAGATAAAAGCTCTCCAGCAATATGTCGGCAACAACTCGCATATGTTTTACAACTTACGTATTGGAGCGATAGAAACTAGGCACATGTCTCTGGGAATACCTTATCGTTAGAGATGATGATATATCGCGAAAAGTTCTTGTGCCAATATACACTTGAAAACGATGTAGTTTCTTGCCACAACGTAGCTGCCTGCTGACGAATGACAGGCATCACGTATTACAATACCAGGATTATTATTGGCTCAGTTAAATAGGAAAACAGTTCCCACCTCCAAGCTAAAGCAAGTAATGTTCTTGTAAACTGATCGTGCGTTGAAATCAAGGAAACAGACAAGTTTTCCCGCGATAAATCATCATATATACTTATCGTTAATTTGCTTCCCTGCCTTATCCCCACAGAGGCGTCATAAAGGGGGAAGACAGGGGGGGCGCAAATGCCCCCCCCCCTGGATATAGTATTTTAAGTGTAAAAAATTTATTTTTTGTATTTTGTAAATTAAATAATGCTAACTTAATCACATAAAACTGAAGTTTTATTATTATTGTTTCTAATTTATACATGCTTAATTAATAAAAAATATTCAAGAAGGTCACTGTCACCGAAAAAAATATCTTGCCCCCCCCTCCCCCAAACAAAAACCTGAAATGACGCCACGGTACCCCAACTCTCTCCCCCTCCAACCCTTACCGTTTAAGAATCACGATAGTCATGCTTTACACACTTTCCTTAACATACACCAGACGTATTAGCTATTTCATCCTCCAAGCATACACCACGCCATGCAGTATACATGCATGCTGCTACTGACATTAAAGTAACCGTCTAACTCAAAATTTAAAACATTTATGCATTATATTTGTAAACCCGAAGAAAAACTCCCTTGTCAGACCTCCTTACCTCAGAATAGGTTATACATGATAGCTATATAAATGCCATCAATACCCTTCTAAAAACTGTCAGCCCTCTAATAGAGTACATGCGCGATATATAGCCGTAACATTTATATATATAACAAATCAATACGAACATAAATTTATGCTAGCGCTCATCCCCGACACAGCAGACACTTGTCGGCTCAACCGAATCATACTTAAAAGGATCAAGGCCACATTCCTAGGACATCTATACATACATTTTATTTTTGCTTGACATTTTTATCCCATCACTTCTGACCAATGCTTGTATCAATCACTTGAACTGGCCATGGTTAGTTAAATTTTTGTTCACCTGTTTGTTTAACTGAAAGATGTGTCCCTGAGGATGCCGAAACGCAAAACCCCAAGTACCTATCTACTATCTGACCTACCTACATGCAATTGTCAATTCTTGTATAAAGCAACCAAACATAACAAAATATGCTCGCTGCACACACACACACACAGACTCATACACACACCAACGAAACTCTCCACTCACCTATACGTACTTAGGGGCCCATCCGAGGTCTTCGTCTATATGTGTAGGCTCCGAGGACGACGACGATCCGCCCATAAATGCAGTTCACAGGACAGTCACATATACAAGCCAGTAAGTGGACTTATCTGTCCGAGGACTTTACAGCTTATCGCAGCCTTTGTCTCAATGTGGGCGCGGTCCCCGGATTTTTGCATGTGGGAATCGTGCCGGACGATGCCGCTGGTCGGCGGGTTTTCTCGGGGATCTATCGTTCCCGCCCATTCATTCCGGCATTGCTCCATGCTCACATCATGTCGTCCCTCACCAGCGCTAAATACCTCGCTGTTAAGCGCTGACCAAAATCTGTCACTCACTCAATGTGGGTTTGTTTCCCAAAAACCAGCTTTCATACTTAATAACTAAATCAATAAAATATTTTTTCTCTGCGATATATTTTTATTTATTTCGTTTGTACATATGTGCCCTTGATCTAAGGTCTTGGTGGAGGTATACAAGAGAAATGAGGTAGGATTTGGCCAGGGCTTGCATTAAGGAACCATCCAAGCATTCGCCTGCAGCGTTTCGTTAAAACACTGAAACACCGAAATCAGGATGGTTGGATTCGGGGATAGAACACAGGTCCTCCCGAATGCAATCGAGTGTTATACAACTGCTCTGCTTCACTCAGTAATTCGCGTGCTTTGATAATATGACAGGTCTGCTCCAGCCCTAATAACTGGGTGAGCATTGCAGAAATGCGCTATGTTCATGTGAAGTGCATAATTAGACTTAAATTAAAAATTTTAAAAACACCCGACTCACAGGACATTAATTTCTGTGAGACTGTAATTTTATATGTGAAATGTCTGTTCCGAAATATTCTCTAGAACTCTCGGTTATATTACTTATGGTTTATGTTGTTTATTTTAGGGTATATTTGGTGTTAAAATGCTATTTTAGCCTTGATGTTGGGAATGGTAATAGTATGATCCAATGCTTATAATGGTCTTTAAATGCCGGGGTGTCGTTTGGTGGTGCTCTTAGAGAGTACAGATGTTGATATATCAATGGTTTGTGTTGTGAGGGTTGTTGTGAGGAGGGAGGAGGAGGAGTCCAATGGTAAGTATTGCACCGTACTGCGACACATGTATGTGTCAGCTCGGTGAGTTGGGGTATCAGATTACATAATGGAATTGTGACTCATCTGTAGAGGGGAGATCATACACTGGCATCGTGATGACCATATGGTGTACAGGTGGTGAGCATGTGTGTACTTACTCGAGGAGAGATGTGAAGGGAAAAGGTTAGAGATATATATGTAGGAGGGAAGAGGTGGACGCCTGTCAGTAACATAATGTATACATGTAAAATTGGTGGTGGGGGATGCTAGTGTGTTAATGAAGTTTGTATAGGCATAATGTGTGGGTAATTTTTAATGGAATCGGTTTTAAGGTAGCATCATACACGTCGGTAAATAATTATAATGTAAATCATAGTCGAGGTGAAATGGTAGAAGATGCTAGTTTGTTAGTGGAACTTGCCTAGGTAAATTGTGTTGGTATTTTACTTAATTAAATAGCTTTTATTTTTAAGTATATTAGAGGTATGCCTGGAAGTGTGAAGTCTCCAAAATTTTCGGAAGATTTCAGTGAAGCTGTGGTTTTAATTTTTTTAATATTTCAAATTTAGCAGTATAGTTAGGATAAGAGTCTGGTATATGTTATTACGTGGTGGGGGGGGGGGTGTTTCATGGAACTATTCCTGATATGACATGATGGTTAGTATTTTAATTTATTAATGTTACTGCAAAATTGTATTTATTTGTGAGGTATGGGTGGGAACTAGTGGGAATTTAAGTAAAACACATTTGGAAGACTTGGGGAAACCCAATTTTGTTTTAATGAATTTATAGGAGATAACTTGGGTAAAGCTATGTTAGGTCTGGTTATAGAGGAGGTGTGAAGGGATGTGGGAGAAAGTGTGCTTGCTAGAAAGATGCTGAATGTAGCCTACAGAGTTGTGCCATGCTGCGACACCGATACGATATTACGTCTGAGGAATTTGGCGACTCATGTGATGGTGGTGTGAAGGGTAAATACAAATGTTAGTGTTGCACCATACTGTGAGATATGTATGTGCTGACTCAGCGAGGAGGGGGTGGTGGTACAGGATGATATCGTGGTATGGAGGCGAGGAGTGTCAAATGATGAGTATGTGATTAGAATGCATGTGCTGACTTGGGAAGAATGGGAAGGTCAAAAGTTTGGTAATGGTGTTGGGGGGGGGGATAGAGGCGTCTGATAGTGATTTAATGCATAAGTATGTGGGGTACTAAGGAAGCTCTTCTAGGCATACAGTGCTGGTTATTTTTTAATTTAATTAAAAATGTTATATTCTGTATGAGATGTGAGTGGGGTTAGATTGGAATGTGAAATTGAGGAGTTTTCGGATAACTCTGAGAAAACATTTATAGTTTACTTAATTGGATTTATTTTGAATCGTTCTGGTTCAGTTAGGGGACATAAAGGGTTTTTAAAGGTATTGTATAGTTGTTTACTTAAATTAATTTTAATGAACAAATGCTTTTACATTATGAGATATGAGTAGGTTTTGTTCAGAATGCAAATTAGAAACATTTTCGGAAGACTCGGAGAAAACTCTTGTATTTTATTTGATTGGATTTATTGCAGTTCGTTCGGTGATATCTGGGCTAGGAGTCGAGTTTAAGTTATTAGCATGGGGAAGGTGTGAGGAGCTCGTCCTAGTGTGATATAGTAATGTACTTCATTATTTTACTGATATGTGTTATGAAATGTGAGTGGGGTGTGTTTGGAAAGCAGGATCGAAATATTTTCGGATGACTTGGAGAAAGCCCCTATATATTATTTTATTGGATTTATTGGAATTCGTTCGGGAATAGCTAGGATAGGAGTCGGGTTTAACTTATTAGCATGAAGAAGTGTGGAGGAGCCCGTCCAGGTGTGATATAGTTATTTACTCAATTATTTTACTTTAAAAAAAAAAAAAAAAGGTTTTACATTATAAAATGTGAGTAGGGTGTGTTTGGAAAGCAAAATCGAAATATTTTCGGAAGTCTCGGAGAAAATCCCTATATTTGATTTGATTGGATTTATTGGAAGTCGTTCGTGGAGAGCTAGGATAGGAATCGGGTTAAAGTTATTATCATGGGGAATAGCCGGGGAGCTTGTTCAGATGTGATATAGATATTTACTTAACTAATTTTTACAAATAAAAAGGGCTTATATTATGAGGTATGTGTGAGGTTTGGTAGGAACGAGAAATAGAAAAAAATTGGGAAGTCTCGGAGGAAATATTTTCTATATTATATTTGATAAGATTTTTCGGGAATCGTTCGTGGAGAGCTAGGATAGGTGTCGGTATTAACTTATTAGCATTGGGAAGGGTGGGGGAACCTCGTTCAGGCGTGTTATAGATATGTACTTAACTTATTTTTACTAAGAAAATGTTTTATGTTATGAATTATAAGTGGGGTTTGGTAGGAATGCGAAATAGAAATTTTTCGGAAGACTCGGAGGAAACCCCACAAGGTTTCCTACATTTAAGTGAAACAATTGGCAGCAGGTATCGTGAACAAGATGGATGCCGGAAACAAGACGACGGGCATAACATTTAGTGCTTTTTAAATTTTGTATTTTTTTTATTTTTGAATTTTTTAAAATGTTGAATATTTGGAAATGTTTGGAAATTTTTAATGTGACGTCATCTAATATGACGGCTATGATGTCTTGAGTGGCTCCTACGCTCCTATTCCAGATCCCATTGTCCCAGAACATACGAAAATATACTACTAAAGACTGTTTGAAAACAAATGCAAAAATGGTTCAAAAGTTCTTTTAGCATAGAGTAGGAGACCTATAGTTTTTCACTGTATAATGCAGAGTGGCGGATACACTTGCGGTAGTGCTAAATCATGTCACGAGTAACTCTGAGCTGTGAAACAAGTTTTGGCTTTACTCCCATTGAAACTCTCTTCATAACTTGTGGTTTTACTCAGCGAGGCTTGGATAATAAATAAAAAATAATCTTAGGTCTGCGCTGTCTAACGGTGTTTATGACACACGCTACCTGTTTCCTAAATGTATCAACCGAGTTTGCAAGTGTAGTCTACCGGAACAGGAAAGTCACAACATGTGCTCGGTGGAACGAGCCATAAAATCCAGGAGGATGTCAGTGGCGCGTGTTAAGTTGTGAATACTGAGGGATGTTCAGACATTCGTGAGTAATGTGGAGGCTGTTGTTTTGGTAAACTTGCGGAGTTCCCAAATATAAACACGGAAATGTAAAAAAAAAAAAAAAAAGTTTTAATGCCAGCAGAATTTTTAAACGTGTAATCTAAGTTTATACATATAATAATGCACGGGAAATATGTTTTTGTAAAAAGTTTTTATTCTATATTATTGTCTGAGGCGCGTGTATTATATCTGATTTTTTGTACAAGCGAATATTTATAAAATGTTGCTCAGTGCCCGAATATTAACATGAGTAATTAGCAAAAAATATTTTACAATGTCAGAAAAATTTGTAAACGTTACGTCTTTGTTAACACATGTGAAATATATTGGATTTTTTTGTAGAATGATTTTATTCAGTTGTCTGAGGCACGCGTTTTATATTTCAATACCTGCACATGCAAATATTTATAAAAACTATTTATCAAAATAGTCGTCACCTGAAGCCGAGTAAACAAGCGTGGTAGGTACTTTAAGAAGTCAAAACAAGCATAAATATCAACATGAAAACATTATAAACGACTGACACATAGCATTCACCAAGCCCAAGTTATGATTTAAATTACGTATTCATATAAAACGAAATTCAGAGGGAGTAAATCATAACATTTCCGTTACAAATGTAGTTCCTCATACGTGAAATGGATCTTCGCATGTGCAAGAGTTCGAATGCCCTTACGTTTTACAATAAAAAGCTATTGGCTACTGCAGTGAAGCTAAAGTTCTCTTGCACGAAAGTTCCAAGCACAATTATTTATCAAAAAAGTGATTTTATTAAACATATACATATAACGGTATGCTGTGGGCCCTGCTTTAGGCAGGATGATACTGATCATTATTGTGTCAGTATTGAACAATTTCCTAGGGAGTACGTAATCTTCTGAGTCGCAAAAAAACCTACATTAAAACAAAGAATTTGATACAAGAAAATAAACCGAAAAACAGTCAGTACTAGCAGATGCAAATTAAATATTTATTTTTTGGGCGGCAAGTACGCGGTGTGTATGATATGTGTTGAGCGCAAATGTAGGAAATGCAGATGCAAACCTTTTTATTCAAGGTACATGCTCCCGAAAATTTCCTTCTACTGAGTCACAGTTGGTAAATGATTGCTTCTGCATTGGAATTAGACACACTGCCTGGACCATGTGTGCGTGTGCCTAGTTGAGCATACAGGTGCAGAGCTTGTTTCTGAAGACTTTCACAGAGGTTACAACAAAGGATAGCATATTGCCTTATTCTCAATCATCTCTGAGCTGCCCCTCGCTCGGACATTGTGATACTTTCTGAGTGTTTCACTATGAGTTTGAAATTTTTTTCACCGAGTTAAATGCGTTAGTAATTTTGACAAAAGGCGATGAAATATTGGGTATAAAAAAAGAAAGTTAGAAAAATGTATCGCCACATGTAAATGCTTACTGGTAATATGTTATTACATATCAGAGTCTGAAGGATTCGTCATTTTGTACCTCTAGGATGTGGGGTAAACGATTTTGAGTGTAATTTTATCCGCACGGAGACGACTTTTATTAAATCCTTTGGTGCAAGCAAAAACAATTTTACGAACTAACTTCAGCACTGCTAAAAAGAGGGATATTCACTGAAACCTTCTACAACTTGAAAAAAGAAAACGAGGCAAACAACAGTCTCTCCATTAACGTACTTTTATAAAACGCTCAGTAATGGAAAGCTGGAGCGTCAGGCTCTTCGGAACACAGTGCGAGCTATATACATACGTCAGAAAAAGGAAGCAATGTGTTTTTCAGTCAGCGCTGCTCGCTTCAAATACCGAGCCAAGTAACATATGTGTAATGACGGAGACACAATGTAGGATCGTTAATAACAGTTGATAAATTCTTTTAAGAATTGGCTTTTAATTTTGATTATTAACTTCAACTGAATAAAAGTTTCTAGGTCTCTGACACCTTTTACACGTTAATATATGACAAGTAATTTTATATTCGAAAAGAGTGAAGTATAAATGTATGAGAAATTGGGACCTTTATGAACCGCGAGCATTTTGAAATAATTAAGTATGGTGAAGAGAGTACAATTCTCGTAGCGGTTTAGGTCAGCTTAGAAAAAGTATACTAACTGTTTTTATTCCAAAATCATACAGTCTTTGCCAGTACTATAAAGGTATACTTTAACATATGTTCAAATACATAAAATGAATTAATGACTCACACTATTCAGGCTGCTTTATTTTAATGACCATTCATTCGTTTCATGTAAGTATTGATGAAAATTAAATTAACAGCGGATAAGCGGTGCTATGGTTGGCGCATTAAGGCTGTTCAAGGGCCTCGGACATGTAATGAAAATCAATGTAACATAAGGAATTCATAATATATATGTAGCAAGTATGTGTTTGGTACCTACTTAATAAAGTTTCGGAACTGAAATAGCTTTTGTTTCATTTATTTTAATGAGTCTTCTGTCCTAATTTAATTCATACAAATCATAACTATTTTCTTTTCCTT